>CM056581.1:600000-890000 GCA_029721435.1 Gymnothorax reevesii | reverse complement strand
TATCAGAATCTGAGGTAATAAAAAATGTTGATGCAGTACTCTCTGTCAGGACATCTGTGGCATATTTCTGAGCTCTTTTACTCCTGAGAGAGGAACAGAAAATCAGTGGAGATCCTGCCAATGAGAGTCTTCTGTTTCCACGGTCATTCCAGGCCAGATAATTGTCCACATAATTTCCCAATTGGAAACATTCACATTTTGCATGAAAACAAATAATGTCACAGATGCCTCAACTGGCTTACTTTAATGTATCCCCTTTGGTTATAAATACAGTTACTTACTGGCCTCACAGAAATATCACAGATGTGTGGTAATGCACCTCACCAGAGAAGTTGTACTGACGGCACAGTTGCCTGTTGGACAGACATATACATGTCGTCTTATAGCCTCCTTTAAATTGGGTTACAGATGGATTTCTTCATCTCTGAGTTCTGCTCTCCTGGACAACGCACTTTATAAAGTTGACTGGCCTTCTTTCCCACGGGGTTGGGTTTGGGTAGGCAAGTTCTCCACTCCGCCTCCTCAGGAGACTACCGCAGCACCATGGGCGGACCTGGCTGTTCCTCCTCAACATTAATACCAGAGCTGATGCTGCGCAGCGAACTCCCCACAGCTGTTTCAGGGCCCTGCCTTATGAGCTGTGCTCTGAGCGCCAAAAGCTTAATGGTCCCAGGTAAAGCCTGTAACATGGGGCCCCTCCCTTCTCTTTGTGGGATTGCTGTGCAGTATAGCCTGCCATGTCATTAAACAGACGAATGACATTACCAATGCCAACGAAACAGCTCTGGGTTTAAACAAGCATTTCAATCACACAGCCTGGATGTGAAAAATGTAATAGTGCAAAATATCATCCTGGTTTCAGTTCATCACAAAAATACAATCAAATTATGATAATACAGTATATGGTGCTTCCTACATTTGACGTGGAAAAAACTGTATCGTGTGACCACCCTCTTAGTTTAATTCATTACTCTATCCTGGTAACTGTTAATTGTGCTGGTTGCAGCCACCAGCCACAATATATATAGAGTTGAAAGATTGTCTAGATTTTTTTTACAATTTTATATACAACATGTAAGCATTATTTCTACAAGTACAAAACACAAAAACACATTAACCACTGGGACAACAAAAATCCATGTCATGATGATACGTTAAACAGCGAAGACCATGCTAAAGAAAGAGATATTCCTCTTAAGCCGGCTCTGGTCCCTCTCCTGTGTGTGCAGTGGGTCTCACATCACTTGTGCTCTGAAGCCAGAGTTGAGGCCACTGCAGGATCAGGGCTCATTAAAATGGGGTCCTGCTCTGAGGCCGTCTCAGGCGCTGCCTGCAGGAGCTCACTAACAAGCACAAAGCCTGGGGCTTTAGTGTCTGTAAGCACTCTGCAGGAGATGTGTCTATGAGGAAGGACTTAAAGAGTTCAGGAAGTCCTACCCATAAGGTTAAGTTCATTAGTGTTGTTTGACCCAGAGGGAAAGGTCCCTTTCTGACCCATCAGTGCTGTGTTATAGCTGTATGCTGTAGAATATGACTTTTGTCAATGGAATAACTGGTAACAGCTAAAAAGAGTACAGTATAACACAGAAAACATTTGAAATAAAGCCCCAAGCTTCCAAAATGCAATCAACACAGCAATCACTACTTTAAATGATACCCCTTCATCCTCTATAACATTAATAATTTTTGTACTTTAGAAAAAAGTAAAGTTATGGTCATATATGACAAAACAAAATCACACAGAAAGATATGCCGTTCACGCATTAGAATATCAAATTGAATTCACAGGAAGGAGTTGAGATCAATTCAGTTTTACCAGCATTTAAGATTACATTTTGTTAAGATTTAAGAGAGCTCACCTGGCCCTACTACCCTGGGTCAGTGATTCCACAGTTCTTATTTCGGCTCACCATGAAAATGATTGTTGTTACAAGCTGAATCAAATCCATATGTTTATAGTGGAAAACCCTGCAAAGAAATAAGATATGCTTGAACACATCTAATCTTATTTGACCTGAAAACAACCCTCTGTTTAGGGATATTGGCTGGGCCAGACGTATTCTAGAGGAACGTTCCGCTTTTAAACTCTATAAATCAATGACCAACAACCTATTTCTCTCACATAATAACATGAACAGGATTTCATAACCAATAAAAAACCAATGATTTGTTCATAAAACTTTGATATGAACAATTTTAACCCTTGTGTGGTTTGAATTTGTGGGGCCTGTTGACATTGTTTCAACCTAGCACTTATTGGCCTTGGCTTATTTTCTGTGAATAACATTGTAAAAGAATACATTTTCATAGCATGCACACTGTGCCTCTCCTGATGCATCTATGCCACTTGTGTAGTGTTTGGATCCACTGGAGCCAAGAGTCATAAATGCGTGGTAATTGTGGATGAAAACCAGTGAACATGGTTAAAAAGAAAAAAGGTTTTGCTGTGTACCTTCACTTGGCACACTTAGTATGTGTGTGTGTGTGTGCGTGTGTGTATGGGGGGCATTTTATGCCAGCGAACTATTCTAAAATGCCTTAACCGAGTCGCCTACGCCTGCACAAAGACTGATAAATACATGTGCCTGTGCAAGTACACCAAATAATGAAGGGGTGACGGGTGACAAGCATCATGCCACGTGTCAGGTGTCCTTGACAGATAAAAATTCCAAAACTTAATGTTAAGGCCATTCCATTAAATCAATTTTCTCTGGAAAATAAATGTTTTTGTCAGGTTTTGATAGCGGAAGAAAGGGGATGAGGTGTGTCCGGCTACTAGCTATTTTTACAGAATATATCGAATATCTGCACAGCCAAAGTAGTAATTACATTGTATCTAGATCTGCATTAGGAAAAAGTAAAGATGTTGCTTTATTTCTGCTTTATGGAACGATATTAGGCCACTACCCTGACAACAAATTAGGTCTTGCTGACGTCGGGGCAATGTGTGCCAGATCAACATAGCTAAGTGTGTCGGTGAGATTTATTGTAGAGATTGGTAGCTAATCGGCAAGACATTGGGGAGATGTCAGCATTAGATTCACGGCCGACCATGAGCCAACGTTAACCCGACATATGACCGATGCAGCTGAATCCCACTGGAGCTAGGAAAGCACTCAGACGCCTCGCTCTCCCATTCACTCAAAACTGGAACAGGCTACAGCTGATGTTCGGCTGCATCGCTGGAAACTAAGCGAGGCGTCTGAATGATTTTCGCGGCTCTAGCAGGATCCCACCGTTATATGGTCTTATTCTCTAGGCAACATCTAAATCTTAGCCTTAGCTATGTTTCACCAATGAAGAGACTATGGTTCAATGTCAGACGACTTTATTTTATTTAAAAAATTTCATAAAATCAGGAACAGAAAGTTATTGACAATGGCTTATGATGTTTGCACGCCTAGAAAAGCAAGGACAGTGATAAGAGAGAGTGAGGAAAAGGGTGGAGTTCTAACTCTAATCTAACTAAACACCCATGCCTCACTTAACTACTCTCAGGTGTGGATAGCCAATGAGAACAGCGAGAGAGGAGGAAGTGGAAATACCTCAGCGAAATTACAGGGAAGAGAGTGTGATGAAAAAGACAAGACGCCACGAGACAGAAACGAGAGGAAGACACTGAAGACCAAAGACAGCGCAATCTTACAGAAACATACAAACTCTAAAAGAATAAATATGATAAATAAATAAATAGCAACTAAAATTACTAAAACATACTAACAACAAACATATAAATCAGCGATTCCCATCATGAATGACATCAAATTGATATTTAATGATAGCAAGGGTGAAAGGGATAATTTAAAGAATTTCAGCTACTTAAAAATAAAAATATCCTGACAGCTCTGATGAGGCTTGGGGTCCATCTATAAGCTATGCTTTCTTATAAACAATCTCGTATGAACCTGAGACTGTGTGTAACAGCTGATGTGTGTAGATATGCTGCAGAACATAGAAAATGAATAACTGTCAGGTCCTGATGATCCAGAGCACCTCGTGCGTAAATGTGCACAGCCTCTTCCTCAGTTTCCCGCCTGAGCCATGGTCCAGTCCCTGATATACCTCAACATCCCATCACAGGTGTGCACAGGTTACTGGCGTTAATGCGTATGTCACTATTGTACTAAAACAAGCGCTTCAGAGGCCTTAACGTGTGCACGTGTAGACTGAAACAGCTTAAACTGTGTCTTCGGTCTCTCTTGGTAATACATGGACTGCTGGAATTGTGAAGCGAAGCAGCTGTTAAACTAAGAATTTATCATCAAAAAGTAAATAATTATTTGTACATTGAGACGAGCATGCACACAGGCGTCCGCTGCGTTCGTGCGTGGTACGGCACAAATGACCCCTCGCTGTATGATTTCCACAAACACTACACAGCGCGTGCCTGTGCACTCATGTAGAATTGTACTTAACAGTCACGCGTGGTCTTCATGTCATGTATTTGAGGCGTAATTCACCCGTCACGAACCCATCACATAGGCATATGCGCAACAACGCGTGTGCAGCATCTGCGCGACGCTTACGTAACGCTCGTCTGTCCATTGAAAGTGGATGGAATTGACACATCCATGTTAGAGATCTGATGTCATCGCATAGCCACTCTACACGCGTTTTAGTATAGTTCGCTGGCATAAAATGCCCTCCCATAACGTGCATGCTTGCGTGCTTGTGCTTCTCTGTGTGTGTGTGTGTGTGTATGTATTTGGATGTGCGCACACCTGAATATGTGTACATGTTCCTTAAGATTTGCTTTGTTTCATAGATTGAACAGGACCCATTCTTCAATTTAGTAGGCATTATTGCCAAATATCCCAAGCTAAGTCCCGTCACCACACACGACACCTTGACAATCCCCACAAGAACCGCGAACATTGGGCGTGTAAAGACGCATGAACACCACACATTGGTAGAAGTTGGAAAGCCAGACACAATAACCAGCCTTATACGATTGCTTATAAAATACTTTTGATTGCTGAGAGGGAAATTGCAGAGGAAAATGTGGTATAACCTCAGCTTTCAAGAGTGAAGATGTAAGCATGACTTAATGAAAGACCATCCCACTCCTTACTTACAATCCCCAGTCACACTGCCGCATCACCAAGTCTAATTCTTGAATTTTGAATGTCCTTAAAGTGCTTTACAGTCCTATGGGAGAATTTCACCTCACCTCCACAAATCTGTAGCACCCAAATAGGTGATACACAGCAACAGTTTTGCACCAGAACCCACACTACTCATCAGCTAAGGTGAAGGGGGAGTGGCCACTTTTGTACTGCCAACTATATCAGAGGAAGATTAGGTGGCAGGTTAAAAGAGCCAGATTTGGAATAGTTTTTGTTGATTGTTGTCCAAGAGAGTAGTGGGATCTTTAACGACCTCAATAGTATGGACTTGGGCTCAACATCCCATGTCAAAGATGGTGTCTTCTGCAGCTCAAAGTTCCCATCACTGCACTGAGGCTCTGGAGATTATTTGACCAGAGAGAAGACTGCCACCAACTGACCCACCAACTCTTCATCCAGCAGCAACTTAGTTTTTGCTGGTCTCCCATTCAAGGGACTAACCAAGCCCACACCTGCTTAAGTTCAGCTACTTGGCCTCAGCAAATCATATGATCGCATTTAATGCCCTGATGAATTGGCTCCTAGAGTGCAGTATGACTCTGCATTTTTAAGCATTACAAATAAAAACTAGAAGCTAAGGAAGCAACTCCCCACCCGAAAATTACAGTCTGGTGTCTGATTAGTCAGCTCTCAGCAGGCATTTGTAGGCACTGCCCACCATTCTGTATCAGCGCTATCAGTATTTTTGTAACTACTGATGCTGGTCATCTAACTACTGCTTTTTGTCCGTTGAATCAAATGCACATTGTTTTTTAGCTGCATCACTGTGCACAGACTAATGGAACATGGAAGGTTGTAGACTTTAGACACAGAGTCTCAAAATGATCATAAAACACAATACTATGATGGAGGCAGAGAAAGGTAGCGTGACACTGACTAATTTGAGGCAGGGTAGCATGATCACAGTCTGCTGCCTGCTCTCACACTCTCCGTTTCGGTGATGACTGTCTATGAAGTCAACTAAACCACCGTTGAACCAGACGGTTATAAAACCTCCTCTTGTGACTGACTCTTTAGCTGATGGCAGCCCATTAGAAGAGACCATTCATTTATGGGCAATTCTTGAGTGACCCCAAATCAAATTGACCCCCAATCAGATGTGCAATTGCACATGCACATGTTAAATGCACTCATGCAGCCCCAGACCATGACAGACACTGGCGTTTGAACATTTTGCTGATAGTTGGGATGGCCCTTTTCCTGTTTGACTTTGAGAGCACGATGTCCATTATTTCCAAAAAACATTTGAAAGATGGATCACAGCATGCCTTTCTACTTTGAACCAGTAGACAGATGAGCTCAAGTCCAGAGAAGTTGGCGTTGCCTCTGGATGGTGTTGATATACGGTTTCTTCTTCGTATTGTATTCTGAAGTTGCATTTTATGATGTCACAATAGGCTTCATTCATTGAAAAATTGTATTTACTATCTACCATGGCAAAGACTTGCAAAGAAACATAATTTTATCACAACTTAAATGCAACTCAGAAAGCAACAGCAAATCCAGAAAATATGATGAAATTACAGATAAAAATAAATAAGTTCTTCCAAATCCCAAATGACATTGTCATGGTTTGGTCCCGCCGGCGGGCACTGGGACCATGTACCCAAACAAAAGGCACCCAAATGCACAGGCTGAGTAAAAATGTAAATAAAGATTTAATTTAAAACAAAAACAGAGAGGAGAGCAGCAGCAACAAACAGGGCTTCATCAGACGCAAAGAGTAAAACCACAGAATGCAGCTGCACTGCCAAACTAGCAGTGCAGCCATTATATACTCTTAACAGCACCTCCACCTCAGCGAGCTGCAGATGTGGCTTGTTGAGGTAGAGGTGCAGACAGCAGGAGGGAGGAGGGACCGCAGGGCTGGACCATCACAGACATTACAGAGATGTACTGGAAATCATAGAGGAAATGCAAGTAAAAAACAAATACGTATGACATTGCAGGAACATATTGCATTCAGAAAAAAACACCTACAGAAAGGATTTTTCCTTCTTACTTTTAGTCATGGTGAAAACTTGAAAGAGGTTGGACTCTGTGACTAAATTAAATGATAGCTGTGTCTTGAGTGTGCTAAGTGTTGAACTAATCATATTATCATTTTCCATTTCAATTAAAGCCAATGGTTAATTACCTAATGGTGGATTGCTAATTTGATGGTCGATTTAGCAAAACATTGAATATTCTGATTTACTCCTGGTGAAAAAGGACCTGCTTGTATGAGAGTCTATTAAAAAGTCTTAAGTCAGTGATGTGGTGTTATGTACTCAGGCAGAGTACAGTACAATAGGAGGGGGCATTGATCGCAATAAGGTAGACTGTGGGACAAAATCCAGAGGCATTATTCAGATGTTATGGGTAAAGGAGTGTGGGCAGTGCCAGTGCCCAGCCAGTGGCTGTCTGGGATGACTGCAGGAGTGTAACGTCGCCAGAGCCGAGCCCAAAGGCAGGACAGAGAAGCTAAGGAGGAATGTGGTTCTAATCCTGATGACCGTAGAAGGATTGAAAGACTATTCCTGATAAACCGGATTGAGAAACACACTGGTGAAAGATTAACAGGAACGTGGACGCAATCCTGGAGACCACGAGAAAGGTTCAGGAGTTGGTTCCTATGAACCAGACATGAAGAGAATGTCTGTAACTCCGATCATTAAAGTTAATGTTAAACTTTCAAAAGACAGAGTTTTACTGTACATACAGTCTGGTTCAAACAACCTGTCCTCCAACCATATGCTCAAATACGTTGATTATTCTCATTTACTCTGATTTATGACCCATTAGAGTGTTTCCTAAAATCGCGCCCCTACTGGCAGCAGGAAGGCACTGTTAGAGTTACAGTTTCAGTTCCAGATACAGTTTCAGTGATATTTACGCTTAAAATAACGGTTTAGGTAAGGATTATGGTTGGGGTTGGGGTTATGGTTATGTTTAGGGCAAGGGTTAGAATTAGGATTAGGGTTAAGATTAGGTTTAGGTCACGGATTTACTGACGGCAACACAGATGATCGAAACCAGATTGTAGTCATTTACTGTAAATGACCGCAAGAGGTCGCTTAATTCCTAAATGTATCTTTAGGTTGTAATGAGCTGCTTGACAAACAGGCTTTCAGGCGTATTTTGTTGGAGGACAGGCTCAATAAGACTCAGCCACGCAATACACAAACCGATTAAATGAGACAATACTTATGATAGACCCACAAGGCGCTGAACGACTGTAGCCACAGAGGCGTTCACACAACGGTTGTGACAGTACCTCCCCCCCAGCTGAAGGGCACATGCTGTGTTTCCTATTTTATAAAGAGATACATGTTTCTCAATTCAACTTTATTTTTATTTTAGAATATTTCATTCAGCTGTGGTCTGACAAGTAGAATCACCTGGGTTATAAAAGATTGAACTATGTAACTATGAGTTATTAACTGGTCATTTTAATTTACAAATCAGTGAGGTATTAACAATGGCAAATAAATGCTTTTTGCCACATTAAAAAAATATGCCATTCTCAGTGAATCCCTGGGACTACAGATTTTTAAAATATTTTCGGAAGAAAAAAATGTTGTCATTAGTGTTATTTAATGGTCCAAGCAAAATAAACTGGTCAGAGCTTTGAACTTCCATCAAGAACCGTTCCATCTGCTTTCAAAAAATAGATGACAAAGCTCTCTTACTGTCATTTGTTAGCAAGATGTCCACATCATAAGTCTCATGAAAAATCACCAAAATAGATTTGACTTCTGAAGACCTCCAATCGTTTCAGCTGTACCTGATTCTGCTTTACTGGCCTTGAATACTCCTAATTTAAACACTCCCACATTGAAGATGACAGAGGAGGGGGGCTGTGCTGCCAGGTCCTTCTTGCAGTCAAACTTAATCAGTGAGCGTAATGGTACAAATGCTGGTACAAAAACCATCTAAACCTCACATTTCACCGCTGTTTGGAACAGGTATCACTATGACCATTATCAGCTTCTGGTAAGGCTCGTAAAGAGAGGAAGCGACTCCGTGTCTCTGCACATATTGTGTTATGTGCTGTGGAGCTCTTTTCGATTGGATACGGCCTCATTTCCTACGATTAGAGCCTGAGATTCTCTGTAACAATGTTTATCTTTTGCTGCAGTGAATATTCTGTTCTGTTCCTTTGAAAATTCTCTCTCTCCCTCCTTCACCCTTGAGCTCATTACAGGCCATGAGTCAAAAATAAGGCATTAATACATTTAAAAAAAACAATATGTGTGTTCTGAAAGTACTGGCAAAAGCATGTAGGGTATTAATACCAATAAATATTAGATTCACGTAAGCTGATCAGAGAATTACACCTACACTTGTAGTACAGATATGCTGAACTTCAGTGGATCACTAACCTTTTTCTCATTCCTTATCCTTTGAAGTAAGGTAGTCTGCTGTACCTGAGACTATTGATATCCTAATCAAACTCACTGGTCAGAAGACTGCAGTGGGTTTTACTGCATGGATGGACACCAAATGAAGTCTTTCGGAATCTCAATGGTGAGCTCAAGGGCATACACATCGGTCCAAAAGTTACATGCTTTTATGTGTGCAATGTGTATCAAACAATTTGTGACAGCTAGCAAGTGTTTGTATGTTTACGTACGTTAATGCGTGTGATTGTGTGTACGACAGAGAGAGAGCGACAGAGAGAGAGGGAGAGGGCAAGAGAGGGTAGAAATGAAAGAGTGCTAATGGGTGCTTTACATTCAGATACACGGCGCCCAGGGACTGATTGAGATGCAGTCCAGCAGGCAGCCTCTCTGCCCTCATTCGGTCTCCTGCCGGGCCCAGCAGAGCAGAAAATGAGAGCACTGATGGATTCAGACTCTGGGGGGGTTGGGGGTTGGGGGGGCCATGAGCATGTCACTCTGCATGTTCCAAAGCCATCCATCTACCAGAGCCCCCCTCCCCCTCCAACAGTTAGAGAGTAGGGACTCATTCCACACACACAGAGGTGGCTAAAGGGCTCCCCGGAGGACCAGCCCTTGGAGGGCACCGATTGGCTTGAACTTTGGCCATGGGGACTTGTTAGCTCTGTGTCCCAGAGATGGCCAGTCTCCCAGTATATTCCTGACTGGCACATTCAGTCAAATAGATATTAGGCAGACTTCCTCTGAGTTCCAGCTACTCTGCTTGGGGGTCAGACCCATTGGAACCGTTGCTGAGGACTTGGACTTGGTGTTTCAAGTTGCCACTTTAACCACTGCCTTTAAGGTTTATCCTGACCATTTATCATGCAGTTGCCAGCCCCTCCTACAGCAGGCCTCAACAGGACTGCCAGTCCTCTGCTCTTCATCTGACAGCTGTTGGGGAACTTTACATGCACTTGTGTAAGAAAAAAAGCAACATTTACTGTCTATATTGGAGGAATTATTTCATGTTGTAAATTAAAGTATCAACCCAGATGCATCATTAACATAACATACATAAAATAACATGAATGGCAAGAACAGGCCTTTCAGCCCAAATAAGCTCACCAGTTTCTTTATACTATTGTGAATATATCCCTTCAGGTACTAAATGACTCAATGGTATCTAGCTATAGGTCAAGCCTCCTCTTGAAAACCCCCAAGGTCTCGCCTCAACAATATGGTCAGGTAAGCTATTCCACATTGAAATTACTCTTTGGGTGAAGAAATATTTCCAAATATCAGAGCTAAATTTACCTTTGGTCAACTTCCATTTGTGACCCCGAGTTCTACTCACAACACTTGGTCCAAGGAATCCTACATGAATCACTTTGTTAATCCCTTTAACATATTTAAAGACCTCAATCAAATCACCCCTGAGTCTCCTTTTCCTAACACGAAAGAGATTAAGGATCTTCAGCCTCTTCTCATAGCTTTCATCTTTTATACCTGGAATAAGCTTGGTGGCTCTTCTCTGAACTTTCTCTAGAGCCTTTATATCTTAAAGTATGGTCCCCAGAACTGTACACAAGACTCCAGGTGTGGTCTAACGAACGTGTTGTACAAAAGAAGCATCACCTCCTTAGATTTGTACTCAATACTTTTGGCAATGTATCCTAGCATCCGATTAGCTTTTTTAACTGCTACGGCAAAATGGCTAGAGCCTGTGAGGGTTTGGTTCACAATCACTCCCAGATCTTTCTCTTGTGCAGCACATTCCAGTTTCAAACCTCCCATGAAGTAATCCCGTCTAATTTTTTTATTACCTACATGTACAACTTTACATTTTGCTAGATTAAATTTCCTTTGCCACATTTCTGCCCAATTCTGGATTCTATCCAAATCGTCCTGAATCACTTTAGTGGACCCTAGACTATTTGCCAAACCCCCCAATTTAGTATCATCTGCAAATTTAACCAATCTGCTGTCAATATTCCTATCAAGGTCATTAATGTAAATGAGGAACAGCAGGGGTCCCAACACCGATCCCTGGGGGACGCCACTCCCCACCATACCCAGCTCAGATGAGATATCACTGACCACTACTCTTTGTGTTCTGTCCTGTAACCAGTTTTGAATCCACTTCAGAATACCTCCTGTAACTCCAATGGAGCTCATTTTAAAAATTAGTCTCTTATGTGGTACTGTATCGAATGCTTTCGGAAAATCCAAGTATATGATGTCATAAGCCCTGCTCTGGTCGTAAGTCCTGGTGGCCTCTTCAAAAAATTCCAGAGGGTTTGTTAGGCATGACCTTCCCTTCCGAAAACCATGTTGGCTATCCCTCAAGATACTGATATGTTCAAGAAATAAGTCCGGCTCATCTTTTATGATAGATTTCAATATTTTGCACGAAATGCAAGTTAAACTGACTGGCCTGTAGTTTCCAGGCTCGGTACGGTCCCCTTTCTTATATATTGGCATTATATTGCCCTGTTTCCAATCATTTGGTATTTCTCCAGTTTCTAAAGACCGTCTGAAGATGGCGGATAGCGGCTTAAAGATGATCTCAGCAACTTCCCTGAGCACTCTAGGATATAAGCCATCAGGACCCGCCGCCTAATCTGCTTTTAGTTTATGCAACTTGTCTAATACTTCGTTATCCCGAACCTCAATTTCAGCTAAATAATCTTGAGCATTTGACATGCCCTCTGGCCAAATAAAGACCCCCTCTGAGGTAAAATTCTCAACAAAGTAACTGTTTAAGGCATCCGCAATATGCGTGTTATCATATAGCAGCGACCCATTTTTATTATTTATGCACTTATCTGCTCTTTAACTTTCCTTTTTCTGCTACAGTACTGAAAGAAGCACTTAGGGTTAGTTTTTTCACCCTCTGCAATTTGTCTTTCATACAGTACCCTAGCATTCCTCAGCTCTTTTTTGACCACAGCCCGCATTTTACAGTATTCAGCCCTAGTATTTTCATTGTTATCCTTCATGTACATCTTATAAAGATTCCTCTTTTCCCTCAACATCCTACGAATACTTTTGGTCATCCACTGAGGATTCTGCTTTTTCAGCTTACTTTTGGACACCTTCGGAATGAATCTGCATTGTGATTCAAGTAAAACCCCCTTAAATCTTTCCCACATCTCATTTACGGACTTACAGTCCAGGAGTGTCTCCCATTTTATTTCAGCTAGTTATGAGCGTATCCTGTCAAAGTTTGCTTGCCTAAAATTGAAAATTTTTGTTTTAGAATACACCTTTTTAACTTCCCATGAAATATCAAAATTATTGCTTCAGTAAGATTGCTAAAACACTCGTCTGGCTAATTTTCAGAGACTGATGTGAAATTTTTAGCTGAAAAACAGACTCAATGGTGAATTTATTTGAAATTAAACATATTTGAACAGTATATGAACTCAGATGAAGCAATTATTTTTCAAGGGAGCCGAATGATGCAATCCAGCAATATTGTATATATAATATATCATATAGTATAGAAGTATATATAATATAGTACTTAAGAAATTAAATAGATCAAATAATGGCATAAATTTATGAATGGTGACTGATATCATCTCCAGCATTCAACAGAATTGATGATAGACATTTTGGCAACAAGCACTAATATGCAGTGTTATGTAGTTATTCTAAACTGGGGAAAACAAGGGGGCAGAAGCCCTAAAACCTGTCACAGCTCCTCCTGTCCAGCAGGTGGCCTGTATTTTTTCTCTACTTACCTTCCATATGCTTTCCACACCAGGTTGTATGTATTTGTGTTTTCCAAATTCCCCTGTGTGTTTGCAATTATATATGTCTGACTTTGGAAGTGCAAGTTGCTGGATTGTCACTTAGGATTAAGGCTATAGCCTATCAGTATTTTGTATTCAAAGTTTATCGTCTTTAAATCATTTGTAATGTTTTAAAGATAGCATTTTGAAGTCTATGTTGGATCCAGCTCTGTGCCTATCATGGGGTACACCAATCATACTCCTATAATCCTTTCATAGATCGCATGTACAACCAAAATCAAAGGTTGATGCGCTGGTCTTTAATCCTTCAGTTAGACCCTGGATATCCAACACAAGAAAGGTTCTGATAATATAGTAGCGGATGTCTTGTCGCGTGGTTTTGTGTGAAATGAATTTCTGTGAAAGTGACATGTGTAGCCATTCATTGAACTTTTTTTTGGGGTGTTAGTTCTTAACGCTTCCAAAAAAGAAACTATGCATTGTTTTTAGCATCTATTTATTATGCATGAAATGTTTTGACAAATGTGGAAAAAATATTGAAATATACTCTTCCAAAAAAGAAACTATACAAATATTGAATTATTGATTACCCTTTCTTTTCAATATGTTTTCCACATTTGACAAAACATTTCATGTATAATAAATTGATGCTAAAAACAATGTATAGTTTCTTTTTTAGAAGAGCATATATGATAAAGCAGTTAGCTAGCTTTCTCCTTTGGTTTTCGGTAAGCGGTATTTGGTTTTGTTCATTTCTTTTCTTGGGCAACACTCAGGTCCCTGGACCTTGGATGTGTGTCTTGTTTGTCTATGTTTTGTGCTGTAGTGTAAATATTGTATATACCCTTTGGCACCAGTAAATCTCATTGCACTTTATTCGTTCTGATCTCTGTGTATATTTTGCCCCCCCCCCCCCCCTTTTCATATGTGATGAGTTGCGGCCCCTTGGGGTTTAATCTATTTTACAACAATCCAGCTAAAGCCGAAGTGCGGCCCAAGCTTCCATAGGTGCCTGAGTTCGTAACAGGGTATCGCAACAAACCTTTCTCATACACAATTACAACTGTCGTATTTCAGGGCGCAAACAAACAGATCGTCAGGGACACTGAGAGAACGAGTTACTCAAAAAGTGCAACAGCCTAGTGCTCTAAAAGGTAAAAAAAGAAGAAAAAAAGTTTTGCATATGACATGTGCGAAGTGTTCAGTAAAATGTGGTCTTTAATCAGAAGCTGTTCACATCCGGCAGCCTTTTTTTCTTGACAGGAGCAGCTGGCAGACTAATTACAGCCCTGCTGCGCATGCAAGGTCACAGCATTTCATCATCAGGGTGTTCTTCACTGAAAATTCATTTAAAAGCTTATATTGTCTCTTCCCGCGTTGTATCGGTTGAACGAATCCATCGGTCTTCTGTCCCACTCATGCTGAGGGCCACTCAAGGTGACTTTTAGCTCTGCTCCACTTCTCAGGGTCCAGGGGTCCTCTGTCCACCAGCCATGTCTCTCTGGTTCTTGCACCAGGGGATTGGGGCTTGACATGGAAGTTTCCTGAATATTAAATCTATTGAGATCCTGCAGTGTGGACTATAAGTGTACAAGTACCTAAACTCTGACATCTGGGGTCCACATGTCTGTGTGCTCGTTAGTGGGCTTTGGGGCAAGTCAAGCTGTCACACTGATGAGAGTGAAGCTGTCAGTCTTCACTGTGTAATGCTGTATGGAAAATACACACCTACATGGACACCTACACACACACTCGCATACACACAGGAAACCGTTTGTGGTCATAGCTGTGGACACGCGGCCACAGATGTAATGTAATGGATACTTCATACCTTCTAATAAAAGGTAAAGAGATCGTGGTTACAGCATGGGTACAATCTGGATAGAAACTGTGAGATGGGTTTGTGACTCTCAGGTCAAATTCAAGAATGCAAGAATGGGTGAGATCTTGTATGTGAGAAAGGTATGGATTTTGTAATTCAAAGTGACACATATCCCTGCTTTCGTCAATATGGTATATATGATCACTTCGGCGTAGCAGAAACACAATCCTATTTCGTGAGTAAATGCCCACGTCCCACTCTGAGCTCCACAGGAATGTCAGACGGTGAAACTGGCCTCATTAAACTCCAGGAAGTAAAGACATTGACCCCTTGATTCTACGTAATGTTTGAAAAAACATTACAACCCTGGCCTATGTTTTATTAAAAAAAAACTCAAGTCAGCTTTAAGACCACATTGGGGTTTTGCCAGAACCTACTCATCATCCCCAACATCCTCACAGAATGAGAACTGAAGAAGATGAATCTGAAGCATTTCTGAGCAAAACTGATGACAAAAGCACATCATGATAAGAAAATGCTTTATATGCTGCAAATGCTGTAAATAACTTCCAAGCTGCATCATGTAAAACATCTGGGAAAATCTTTGGTTCAATGTTATCAAAGTGTAGCAGTGTTTGTCAGTGAATGTGTGTTCTCATAACAGGGCTGCAGGCTTCCCGTCTGTTGCGTTGATGTCCATGTGCATCATATCAGAGTCAAATTCGATCGATTGTCGTTTTCCACATTGTTTGATTGCATCAATGCTGACATATTTATGGACATATTGGAATGAAACTGTCTTTGATAGGCTCCAGGGCCTATTTCCACAGCAGTAGTTCTGGTCTAATGCATTTCCATATGTGGCCTAAGTGCTTAGACCCAGAAAGAAAGAAAAAAAAATGTTGGTAATACCATGTGTCTTTGAAATTTCTAATATATATGCTAAGGTGGAACAGCAGGAAAGTTACACAATCGGACACTAAAAGGCTGCTCGAAGGAGAGTACTTCAGCATCTGACATCAGCAGTAAGAGGAATACATGTTGTCTGATACACAGCAGCAATCAAATGCATCCGGAGAATGCAGCCTCTGCATATTGTATGTACCGAGCCATGGGAAATTACCTGACGTATAGGCAACCAATTACCAATTTATGAATTTAAAATGTTATTTCGCTGAGACCCCATAGCATTTATGAAGATATTGCTACGGTTCAGTCTCATACTTTTGTTCTGTGCCCACTAAATTACTTAAGTGGTCTTGATTTCAGACATGAGTTTGTCATGTAGTCAATTCTTGTTCCTTTTTTCTAAAAACAGAAAAAAATCTCTCTCCCTGTCTATATCTCTTTCACACACATGCACTCATGCAAACATTAGTCATGCTATTTTCAAACTCAAAGACTGAGCTAAGACTGGCTAAACTGAGTAACTAAACTAACTAACTAAAATAAACTAAGTAACTAAACTAACTGACTGAACTAAGACTAATTTCAAACTCAAAGACTCAGTTGATAATTTATAGTACATCAATATAGTTGCAATTGGGTCATAATTTATCAGTAATAAATGTTCACTTGGGGCCTTGTCCCATCAGACGCTAAGACTCTGACCATCACACCAGAAATGAAAAGTGCATTAAATCCCGAAATGAGCAACATAAAAAAATCAAAAACATTCCCTCAGTCCCATCAGAACACTTCCAGTCTGTCTGCAGGTCCAAATTACATTCAAATGCGGGGGAGAGAGATTGACCGGCCACTTTGTGGAGAATTCTGACAGTATGCACACAATTGCGAAACCACGCAGGAGGAAACCCTACTGTGGCCCCTGCAGATGAAATAGCTAAGAGACAGCATGTTCTCAGACATTTCTTGTTTATCGATTACTTGCTACATGAGAAAAGGCAGATAGATCAAAAGGCAGCATCATAAGATGGTAGAACTTTTCTTCCAAGGACTATGCCTTCTTTTTTACTTGTGCAGGTCCCTTATTCCACATTGAATCATACCAAACACTTTACTGCATCACTTCTTGCTGACATTTGTCAGATAAATTACCATCTAGCCTCAATGTATCTTTCTGATGTTATGACAGCTTCTCTTAGATGTTCTTTAGCCAAGCATCAGTCACCCAGATGGCTATCTAATTGTTGTAGTAAAGATTTATGAGAAGGATGGCGGGAAATAAAAAAGGGCTTGTTATTGTTCTCTTTTTCATCCAAGTGAAGAAAAATTCATTATTCAATGGAGTGCAAATACATTTGAGTGGGAGGTACAAAGAACGGTGGTGGATGTTTTGATGTTAATATCAGAACATCACCCCATGTTCAGACGAAAGAGCAGAAGGGACCTCACAATGCATCGATTTGTCCTCCCCTATTATTACTCCCTAATGTAAATTGCGAACCATCCAGCGAAACATAAAAGTAGGTACATAATTGTAAAATATAAAACTGTGTGTTTATGTGTACACACATGCACAAGAAAGTGAGAGTAAGTGCACTGGGACAGATTCACTGGACTCTGTTTTTACTGGTGAAGCTCAGTCATGTTTGGCACCAGCTCCGGGGTGGAATAGAGATGTAATACTGCACCTTAATAAAGGAAAATTGCAGTTTTCCTTGAGGAAAAGACTTGGAAACAGGTCCAGCTCTTTGCACGACTGTGCACAGTAATTGCAGGTTACGGGGGATGAATGAACAATATTTCATAAAAGGATGGAAACTGCATCCATATGCGTGGCAAACCATGCTTCAGCAGGATGAAAATCATTACATGAATATTCAAGCTGTAATGCTATTTTAATTAGACTGCTGCTTCTGTCAAATTTCACTTTGATCACTCTCCTCCCTGTGATAAATGTTTGCTACAGTATTAATGAATGAAAAAAACTTTGGATAATTAGGATTGAAAAACAGCCAATAGCGATACATCATGTTGGCACACAGGGCACAGACAGCATTTAAGCAAATTATTCAGAAACACAGTTAAATTACTACATGCCGTTTAGAAAAGAAGCCGATTCTCTGATTGGCCTCAGAGTACCAGTTCTGCCAGGGTCAATTTCGTCTAAGTAAATACACAGTAACTGAACGAAACAAATGCAATAATTTAATAATTGGCGGCATGGCTCTGTAATACTCGCATGTAGCCAAATGCAGGGAGTACAGCACACATGAAGTACTCTCTAAAGTGCAGGACAGGGTGTGCATTATTCAAGCAGAAACACTGGACAGAGTTCAGAAACTATGTCAAATGACATCAGTTCACACCACCGAAAATACAGTATCTATAGTGTTGCAATGCGTCGTAGCCTCTTCTGAAACCCAAGATTCAATACGCCGGTCAATAAAAAACTATACTGGTCTGAGTTGACAAGAGCTCATTAAAAAAAAAAACATTTTAAAATCATTCTTAGAAGAACATTTTAAGTTAGAAATCATACACCACTGTAATACTAAATCTTAAATAAACTGAGCAAACCTGTCTTGCTAAGCGCTGTCTGTATATGGTATATCACAGTCAACCAGAAGAAACGGTCCATGTTCAGGTAAAATAGATGAGGTGTCACATTAATTATGTCTCCAAAACAATGAAGTAGGCTCAGGTCATTTAAAACAGATACATGCACAATTTAAGACTGATAGAACAGGGGACAGCCCTAAGGACAAGCAGGATATGACTCTAGCTGAAGGATGCTATGGTAGGCTTCACATTAAAGATTCAAAACACAGCTGTTACTCTGCTGGGACACATGTCCCCATCCATATTCTCAGAGCAGGCTTCCTACTGTGATTCCAACACTCCGAATGGTGGGGTCTCTGGGCCGCTGGAGAGCCCAGTGATGGGTTGCTTAACTGGCAACTGAAAAGTTTCTGAACTTAAAGGGATAGTTCGGGATTTTTCACATGAATCTGTATGGCATCACCGTCTTTAGTCTCGTGCACACACACTGACTTTCCCCCGACAGTGTCCTGTGAGCCGAGTTCTGTCCAGTTTTGGTCAAAGCGAAAGTAGTTCCGGCAGGTTTCCTGGGGTCTGCAAAGTAAAACGTTTTTCTTCTCAAAACAGTATGTGTTCGAACGAGTGATTTATTTGCTTAACAAAACCCTGGTATTCCAAAAAGTCACATCTTGTAATTGCTTGGGGCTACTTTCTCTCAATAGCGATCACTGCGCGCTGTCACTGCTAACAGCTGTGCGCACTAGCCAACTACTTTCATCAGTTGTTCGACAGTGTTTACATATTCCAGCCAGAGGAGGATGTCTCCTTACGGTCGAGGACGGCAGACTGGAGAGAAACTACTACTTCTTAGCGAACTGACCAAGGGATAACCGGAGCACTCGGAGTAACTTTCCAAAGGATTTTATTATTATTTCGGGAAGACGCTGGTGCGTCGACACCAAAATAAATATGTATGCTGGGTGCTGCGGTCATCCCTCGCTCTAGTAGCTGAGAAAGGTAGCCAAGTTTGTCTTGATTATGCTAGCCAACGCTGTGACTGGAGTCATGGACTTCTCATTCAAACCTAGAAACCATCCACGCCTGTCCACGTAGTTTCTGACGATTGTAATAACAGTACGGCAATAACAATACATATTATATTTCATAAGCTTCACTGGTAATATGACACCGATAGATGAATCTATGTTGCGCTTACATAGCCCTAGGTGCATCACCAGAAGGCTATGCACAGATGCTATAGAAAATCTTTAGTACAATTTTGTTTACCTGGGGTGTAGGGACAGCTGAGCTCAGTTGTTCGACAGTGTTTACCGACTACGGACCTACGAAGCTAACGAGCTAGTTCGAGAGCTAGAGTGAGAAGTTCATCAGCTTCTCCAGAAAATAGTTTATTTGATAAAATTGGTGCGCACTTGCAATTATCCAGGCTGTACCAACAAAGACGTGAGTGAGTCTCCTCACACAGTCCATCGCTTCCCTGTGACGGCCGTAGCTCTGAGGCAACTTTGGCTACTTGCTCTGGGCTTCCGAGTGGACACCAAACTACTAAAAATGAGAAAGCTTCGCGTTTGCAGTGTGCACTTCAGCGAGGACGACTACTTTCCTTCAGGACAGAGGACGGGTTTTGAAGAGCTCTGCTGTCCCTACACCCCAGGTAAACAAAATTGTACTGAAGATTTTCTATAGCATCCGTGCATAGCCTTCTGGTGATGCACCGAGGGCTATGTAAGCGCAACATAGATTCATCTATCGGTGTCATATTACCAGTGAAGCTTATGAAACACAATATGTTTTGTTATTGCTGTACTGTTATTACAATCGTCAGAAACTACGTGGACGGGTGTGGATGGTTACTAGGTTTGAATGAGAAGTCCATGACTCCAGTCACAGCGTTGGCTAGCATAATCAAGACAAACTTGGCTACCTTTCTCAGCTACTAGAGCGAGGGATGACCGCAGCACCCAGCATACATATTTATTTTGGTGTCGACGCACCAGCGTCTTCCTGAAATAATAATGAAATCCTTTGGAAAGTTACTCCGAGTGCTCCGGTTATCCCTAGGTCAGTTCGCTAAGAAGTAGTAGTTTCTCTCCAGTCTGCCGTCCTCGACCGTAAGGAGACATCCTCCTCTGGCTGGAATATGTAAACACTGTCGAACAACTGATGAAAGTAGTTGGCTAGTGCGCACAGCTGTTAGCAGTGACAGCGCGCAGTGATCGCTATTGAGAGAAAGTAGCCCCAAGCAATTACAAGATGTGACTTTTTGGAATACCAGGGTTTTGTTATGCAAATAAATCATTCGTTCGAACACATACTGTTTTGAGAAGAAAAACGTTTTACTTTGCAGACCCCAGGAAACCTGCCGGAACTACTTTCGCTTTGACCAAAACTGGACAGAACTCGGCTCACAGGACACTGTCGGGGGAAAGTCAGTGTGTGTGCACGAGACTAAAGACGGTGATGCCATACAGATTCATGTGAAAAATCCCGAACTATCCCTTTAAGCCCTGGTGAGGCTGGGGATTCTGACTTGGATCCGGAGAGGTGGAGTGGTTGGAAAGATCTGTACCTCTGGGCCGAAAACCATGCCAGGGGCCTCACCCTGTTCCTACTCACTTGCAACAGTCCTGTCAGGCATTTCGCCCAGTGTGTCCTGTATAAAAATCTTAATAGGACCTAACCGGTTAATCATAAGGTTTAAACAGATGAACCTGTGCCTTGAAAAAGTGGGATAGCAGATCCCACACAAGCATCAGCACTGATACCAGCTGCCTGTGCAATCAGATGTTCAAGGAAAGAGGAGCTCTTGTGTGGTATGTTGGGGACCTTCCAATGAAATTCCTAAAGTTAATATAATTTTGTGCAAAGTGATGATTTCCTGATGTTTTAGAAAAAAACACAAACACTTTGAATCTTCGATACAAGCATTTCTTTGCATTGCAAAAGACATTTAAGTTGCCAGTATTGTGGAGGACTGATGATGCTCTTTGGCACCAGCATCTCTTAACATGATTCCACTATTTTGATTGTTAAGATGTTGGCAGCCCTTTGTGTTTAACGGAGTGCTACTTTTATGACACTTCACATGCAGGTTCTCCTTCATTGGACAGTACAGGGGAGGGAGTCAGGAAAGATGGGGATGAAAATGGGGGAGACATGCAGTGAAGAGTGGATTTGAACCCCTGCTGCTGCCTGCAAGTGTAACAGGCGCTTAATCCTTGTGCCATTGGGGCACCAACACATGCAGTATTTGTTTCTGTGCTGTATGCAGCCCGTTTGGAGTGTTTCTCTCCTGTAATCAACCGTACTTAATGGTCTCAGACGCATACATTTTTCACTATAAATGTTTCTGTAGACACCAGTTGAGACACCAAATGTTAATTTAAAAAATTTAAAAAAAATTTTTACATTTTTTACAAAAGACAGCTGATAGAGACAACATAGCCTTGATTGAGTCCTGATTTCAACATCAAAGCCGTCTGTGATTACTTGGAGAAACCTATCCATGAGACTTTGAGTCCAATTTTTAGGCAAAGGATAATCACACCAAACATTGATTTTATTTACAATTAACAGTTCGCAGATTTTTTTTGTACATTTTTCAAAATTCAGAAATCTATTTTTTCATTATTTTTGGAAGCATCTTTGCCTCACAGCAATGCAGTGTATACTTCAATTTCAATGATAATATGAGTTTGGCTCATATTTTAACAGGATGTGGGGGAAGCCAGCTTTTCATATCGCAGGCTGCTAAGAATCAACAATGTCAACTCTCATCCAGTGCAATGAATATATCCGGTACTGAATGACAGTTCATTAAATTGGTCAATTTTTTTGGACATAAAGGAAACTTCATTCTATCTTTTCTTTTTTTTTAGTATGGTCATATTTTATGGATTCATCCATATTTAAAAAGTTCTGGACCGCCACAATTACTCTTTAATATTTTAAATTATGCTTTTAATTTCAGAAGGGGTTGGGAGAAAGACGATCAAAATAAAATGAAATTATTACAGTGATATTTGAGATAAGGGATAGATGCTGTTAGAAATCGGTGATTTGTATGTTTGTTTTTAGTATGTTTTAGTAGTTTTAGTCTTTTAGAGTATGTATGTTTCTGGAAAATTGCGCTGTCTTTGGTCTTCAGTGTTTTCCTCTTGTTTCTGCCTCGTGGCGTCTTGTCTTTTTCATCAAACTCTCTTCCCTGTAATTTCGCTGAGGTATTTCCACTTCCTCCTCTCTCGCTGTTCTCATTGGCTATCCACACCTAAGAGTAGTTAAGTGAGGCATGGCGGATTAGTTAGATCAGAGTTAGAACTCCACCCTTTTCCTCTCTCTCTCCTATCACTGTCCTTGCTTTTCTAGCTCCGCCTCTCTCTACAGCTGTCCTGTGTTTAGCTGGGATTCCACTTAATTAGTTTGTGTTTAAAAGACCCACTTTTTCCTCAGCTTCTTGTCGACTCGTTTCTTCCCAAAGCTCATCTTGGTCAAGTCTCGTTTCTGCGCACTTTCCTTGTTTCGATTGTTGAAAGCTTGTATCTTGTGTATCTCCCATAAGTCTCGTTATTGATTATTTGTATAGCCTTGTGTGATTGCGGATTGATTGATTAGTACTCTGTTCTCCCTTATTCCCATTTTGTACCCATCTGTTTAGTTTCTCCTGTGTTCTCCCTTATCCCATCCAACTCCATTTTCCTTCCCCTTCCATTCCCTCAGCTCAGCCCCTTTGTTACTGTCTTTGTGCGGATTGATTCCCTGGCTACCGAATTATTTTGCTTGTCCCCTGACTTCGATTCTGCCTGTTCTGCATTACTCTGTGTTGGGGTCTCACATGGAGGAAAACTTTCTTATGTGTGGAAATTCAAAATGGATCCCTGGATTTCCCATGACCAGTCTCTGCCTGCAAAGCCCCTCCCGCCAGCAGGCCAGGTACATAAAAGCAGTGGTCAACCATTTTATCTCTCTCTTGGAGCTCCCCTCTTCTCTTGGCTCTCGGAGTCAGCTCTGGACTCTCTCTCTCTCCCTTGGAGAGGCTCGTATACCCCTGTGGACTGCTCAGGCTGGGGAACCCCTCCCCCACCTCTTAGGCCCAGCATAGACTGGCCATGCTGAAGAATCTGCCAGGCTACCAGGAGTACAGCAAGAGTTGAAGAAACAGCTCGCTTTTGAGGAGCAGCCAGCTTCCCTCTTCTCCCCACAGCAAAGACACGGACAGCACCAGAACCGCTCTTCCAGCCGGATCAACATCACCCGTGATTGGATCCTCCAGCAACCTCCGAACCTCTTTCCTCAACTAAGGACTGGTAACAACTGGGCATTTAAACCCTCTTTTAAGGCTAAAATTGACTGTGTGTATTTTTAAAATGATAGTTGCTGTGATTGTTTTAGGATTGTGTTTTAGTAGGACAGGATGTGTTCATTTGCATGCAAATAACCTCCTGTAGACTAACACGGCGCCTTTCCTATGCAAAACACACACACATCTCTTCGTTTTAACGTAATACACACACGCACAAACAACAGTGAGCGTTTTAAGTCATTAACTGACTTTAAACTCTTAGCTTTCTTTTGCTACAAAGACTTGGTCTTTGTTACAGTAGGGTTGCCTTCCCCCACTCGCATGGTCTGCAAGGCCCCTTCATTCACACCATAGATCATCCCTTTGTTCTCCCTCACCCACACCCGCACGCGCGCACGCAAGCACATACACACACACACACACCTCCTTCATTGTGTACATAGTGTTTAGTGTAGTTTAGATTGTGTGTTTTATTTGTTTCATTTAAATAAATATTCTTTTCAGACATGTGCTGTGGTTATTAATGTTGTGCAAGAGTGAATGAAAGTGCCAACCTCTTCTATCTAGAACTCTGAATACTTCAATCTAACTATTGATTGGGTAAGTTGGTTACTATTATTAATTTAATTATTAATCAATTTCCAAATTAACAGCTTAGCAGATATTGAGACTGAGGTTTTATTAATTGGCTATCGTTTTCCCTACACTGAGGAAGGGTGGTGCCCCGAGGTATTTATATTAATATTAAATATTAATATTACAATATCATATTTTTTTGGATAGTCAAATTAATAATATTGATATCATTGGGCAAATTGCATTTTCCCAACATTGGTGTTCTGTGCGAGGCCATTACCCCAACACTCTGTTTGCCTGGCTATTGATCTGTTTCTGTATTTGACCATGAGCTTTGTCAATCTCAATAAACGCCCTGCCGATGCTGAACTGCACTTGGAGTCTAAGCTCCTTCCTTTCAGTACGAGTCGACCAGTACAGACTCTAGCGGATACTGCTGAATTGCAACGCCTTTGTCAACGAGAGGTCGTCATTCAGCAACAGCATCGCGACTTGCAAGAGATGAGAGCTACTCCACAGCGTCTCACTCTGCATCCCACCTTTCCCAGTCCTGCAGTCGCGCCGGCAGAGGCAGCTCCCATTTGAGAGCCACGTCTTACTCCCCCGCGGGAGTATAACGGAGACCCCACCACCTGCAAGGCATTCCTGTCCCAGTGCTCGATCATATTCGAGCTACAGCCCCTCACCTTCCCTACCTCATGTTCCAGAGTGGCCTACATCATCACACTCTTGACCGGTAGGGGCAAGGGGCTGAGGAACCTCTATGTGGGACGCTGGCCACCCCTGCACCCGCACCATTGAAGATTTCATGGCGGAGATGAGAAAGGTGTTTGACCGGTCCGACCAGGGGCGAGAGGCAGGAGGTGCACTACTGAGTTTACGGTGAGCCGGCTGCAGTGTCTCCGATTACGCCATCCAATTCCATTCCTTGGTCGACTCTACGCACTGGAGCGAGGACGCCCAATTTGATGTGTTCTATGGGAGGTTGGCAGAGAACATAAAGGATGAGTTGGCGTCCCGCGAAATCCCAGCTGACCTGCAGGGGCTCATAAGAGTGGCCTTCCAGATTGATTCCCGGATCCTGCAGCGTAAGAGGGAACGTCGGTCGTCCCAACGTCCCAACGGTCAGACTAGCAGGGTAACTTTCGATCTCCTTGGGGCGCCACAAGAGCGGGCTAGGAGACTGCGCACAGGGGCATGCTTGTACTGTGGTCAGGGGGGTCATCGTATCCAGTGCTGTCCCCTACTCAAGAAAAAAGGGGCGAGTGGGACGATCGGACAGTTGGCCCAAGATAACAATGATCCACGTAAGCTGGTTCCTGTTACTCTACTTGTTGGCAAGCGATCATTGATTACTGATGTATTATTTGATTCAGGCTCAGACATCAACTTGATCGACGCCAACCTGTGCAACCAGCTCCAGCCCCAGAAGCTACCTACGCCATTCCAAGTACTTGGCCTTTGTGGGCAACCGATAGGTCAGGTGACCCAGATCACGCCCCCACTCACACTCATTGTCTCTGGAAACCATCAGGAACAAATCCGGCTCCACGTCATCACTTCCTCCTCTGCTCCCATCGTCCTGGGCCTCCCTTGCTTGAAATAACACAACCCCACCATAAACTGGAGGACTGGGCAGGTGGCTGAGTGGAGTACTCATTGCCTGCGTTCCTGCCTCGGCAAGGCTCCCGTCAAGCAGGCCGAGGGAGGATCCAGTGAGCCTCCATTCACTCCGGATTTGACAAAGGTCCCCAGTGAGTACCACAACCTAGCCGAGGTCTTCTCTAAGTCTCGTGCCTAGTCTCTGCCCCCTCACAGACCCTACTACTGCGCCATCGACCTCCAACCTGGCACAGCGCCCCCTAAGGGGGGTCTCTATTCTCTGTCTCGCCCAGAGCAGGAGGCCATGGAGAAATATGTGGAGGAGTCCCTGGCTGCTGGCATCATCCGTCCCTCTTCCTCTCCTGCTGGCGCTGGCTTCTTCTTCGTTAGCAAGAAGGACGGATCTCTCAGGCAATGTATCGACAACAGGGGACTCAATATCATTACTATTAAGAATCGATATCCCCTTCCCCTGATGAATTCTGCTTTTGAGCTGTTGCAGGGGGCCAGTATCTTCACTAAGCTTGACCTACGCAACCCTTACCACCTCGTCAGGATTAAGGAAGGGGATGACCGGAAGACAGCTTTCAACACTGCTAGGGGGTACTACGAGTACTTAGTCATATCGTTTGGTCTGGCTAACGCTCCCGCTGTCTTCCAGAACCTTGTTAATGATATCCTGCATGACATGATTAATCAATTTGTTTTTGTGTACCTGGACGATATATTAATATTCTCTCGTTCCAAGGAAGAGCACCTAAGTCATGTTCGTGCAGTACTGCAGCCCCTCCTGGAGAACCAACTCTATGTCAAGGCAGAGAAGTGTGAATTCCACTTGGACACAGTCCCTTTCCTCAGATTTGTAGTCACTCCAGGGGGCAAACTAATGGACCAAGAAAAGGTGAAGGTGGTTAAGGATTGGGCTACCCCCACAACACACAAGGAACTACAATGTTTCTTAGGGTTTGCCAACTTTTACCGTCGATTTATTCATAACTACAGTACCGTTGCTGCTCCACTTACTTCTCTGACTTCCCCCAAAGTTCCTTTTGTGTGGACCCCATCGGTGGAGAAGGCTTTTCAGGAACTAAAGCAGAGGTTCCCCACTGCTCCTGTTCTCCAACAGCCAGATCCTGAGAAGCAGTTCCTCGTCGAGGTAGACGCCTCTAACACCGGCGTGGGGGCAGTTCTATCACAGCGCAACGGTGAAGATAACAAGGTACACCCTTGCGCCTTCTTCTGCCGCAGACTTGGCCAAGCCAAGCGCAACTATGACATCTGAAATCGGGAGTTACTGGTGGTTAAGTTGGCATTAGAGGAATGGTGCCATTGGTTAGAGGGGGCTAAGGTTCCATTCCGGGTCTGGATCGACCACAGGAATCTGGAGTACCTCCGTACAGCTAAGAGGTTAAATTCTCACCAATCTTGTTGGTCACTGTTCTTTGACAGATTTAACTTTAATTAGCGTATCGCCCAGGCTCCCGGAAGAAGAAACCGGATGCCCTGTCACGTTAATTTTCACCAGACGCCCCTCCCAAGGAGTCACAGACCATCTCACCCAGTCGAGTTGTGGTGGGATCATTAGTTTGGGAACTAGAGGATCGAGTCAGAAGGTCACAACCTTCTGGGGGCCCACCTACTAACTGTCCAAAGAACTGCCTCTTTGTTCCAGACTGCCTCCGAGCCGAAGTTATCCAGTGGGCCCAGTCTTCCCGCCTCGCCTGCCATCCTGGTGCTAACCGGACCTTGGCCATGCTAACTCGCAGGTTTTGGTGGCCAATGGTCCACAGAGATGTAAAGAATCTTACGACTGCTTATCCGGTCTGCGTCCAAAACAAGGCCACCCACACTGCACCAGCTGGTCTCCAGCAGCCGCTCCCGGTGCCTTCCAGACCATGGGCTAATATTGCGTTGGATTTTGTGACTGGCCTTCCACCCTCCAGAGGTAACACCGTCATCCTGACCATTGTTGACCGCTTCTCTAAGGCAGTACATCTCGTCCCGCTGCCCAAGCTTCCCTCTGCCAGAGAGACTGCGGACCTTCTCACCCAACACGTAATTAGAATACACGTTATCCCTTCTGACATTGTCTCCGACCGTGGCCCTCAATTCATCTCACAAGTCTGGAGGGCCTTTTGTCAAGCCCTGGGGATAAAGGTCAGTCTAACCTTCGAATTTCACCCCTAGAGCAATGGACAGACAGAAAGGGTCAACCAGCAGATGGAAAGTGTCCATCGGTGCCTCACTTCCCGAGATCAGGGGGACTGGAGTGAACAACTACCCTGGGTCGAATACTCCATCAACAGCCTTCGCATGGCTGTCTCAGGTGTGTCCCCCTTCCAAGCTTGTCTCGGTTACCAGCCACCTCTGTTCCCCTCACAGGAGGTCGAAGTTAATGTTCCCAACATTCAGGAATTTCTTCAGAGGTGCCCAAGGACGTGGGAGGAAACCCGTTCCGCTCTCCTGAAAGCTGCTGATGAGATGAGTCGCCAGGCCAACTGTCGTCGCTCAGTTCCACTGAGGAAGGGGCGTACAGTACTTGGTGGACTGGGAGGGATACGGCCCTGAAGAACGCTCATGGGTCCCTGCACGTCACATTATTGACAAGAACCTCATCAAGAACTTTCACAAGAGGACTTTTAAGCCTAAGCTTAGACTGCCGAGTGGCGGTCATAGAGGGGGGGTTCTGTTAGAAATTGGTGATTTGTATGTTTGTTTTTAGTATGTTTTATTAGTTTTAGTCGCTATATTTATTTATCAATATTTTTTCTTTTAGAGTATGTATGTTTCTGGAAAATTGCGCTGTCTTTGGTCTTCGGTGTTTTCCTCTCGTTTCTGTCTTGTGGTCTCTTGTCTTTTTCATCACACTCTCTTCCCTGTAATTTCGGTTAGGTATTTCCACTTTCTTTCCTCTCGCTGTTCTCATTGACTAGCCACACCTGAGAGTAGTTAAGTGAGGCATGGGTGTTTAGTTAGATTAGAGTTAGAACTCCACCCTTTTCCTCTCTCTCTCCTATCACTGTCCTTGCTTTTCTAGCTCCGCCTCTCTCTACAGCTGTCCTGTGCTTAGCTGGGATTCCACTTAATTAGTTTGTGTTTAAAAGGCCCACTTTTTCCTCAGCTTCTAGTCGACTCGTTTCCTCCCACAGCTCATCTTGGTCAAGACTCGTTTCTGCGCACTTTCCTTGTTTCGATTGTTGAAAGCTCATTTCTTGTGTATCTCCCATAAGTCTCGTTATTGATTGTTTGTATTACGTTGTTTGCTTGCTGGTTGATTGATTAGTACTCTGTTCTCCCTTATTCCCATTTTGTACCCATCTGTTTAGATTCTCCTGTGTTCTCCCTTATCCCATCCAACTCCCTTTTCCTTCCCCTTCCATTCCCTTAGATCTACCCCCTTTGTTTCTGTCTGTGTGCGGACTGACTCTTTTGGCTGCCGAATTATTTTGCTTGTCCCCTGACTTCAATTCTGCCTGTTCTGCATTACTCTGTTTGCCTGGCTATTGATCTATTTCTGTCTTTGACCATGAGCTTTGTCAATCCCAATAAATGCCCTGCTGATGCTGAACTGCACTTGGAGTCTAAGCCCGTTCCTTTCAGGTGCAGCATATTTTTAATTTTATACTAACGTCCATATAAGAATTGTATTTCTGTCATCAAATAATGATTCTTGGGTATCTATTAAAGTCTGAGGATATCTACACCATCCAAAAGTGATGTGAAAGGACTTTATTGTATTGTATGGTGAAACCCAGGACTTCAAACCAAATATCTATATATAGCAAACTAGTAATTAGTCTCTATTAAAAACTGACACAATAAAAATCTACCGTGATGACTATACCAGGGCCTCATCAGGTAAAACTCTTGTTTGAATGTATTTGTTCACACTTCAGTTCTATGACAGATGGTTTCATAATGAACCAATAAGAGTTCAAAATCTGTTAAAATTAAAATAAAACATGAAAGTTTGCATCATCTTCACCTCTTATCTCACCACTATGGATATAAAGTAGAATCAGTCTGACTCCGACGGTCCTCTGAACATCTCACATGTCTCCTTACGAATGAGAAAGCTTCCCACATCATTAAGAGGTGAAAAGTATAGAAGAGCAGATGACTGCAATGCTCATTGTTAATAATACCCAGCATCCTCCCTGGGGCCCACTTTCCCCGCTTGTTATTCCATGAAACACAGGTCCGGTAACACCCGAGCTGAAACACAAGGTCGTGGCCGGACCCGTTACTCCCTCAGGAACCAGAGGAGCCCCACAGCATACCCCTCCTGTCCATTACTCAGTGCACTGACAGCTCATCCTCACTCCTGGGGTGCACGACGACCACAGGCAGCGCCCCAAACCTGACCCCCAGCCCCTGTTATTTATTATGCCAGTGCTGGGAGGGCGCGTGCTTTTCGGTGTTTGTCTGGTTTGTTGTTAACAAAGCCTAAGGGATCAACAAGTGACAAGATCCTCTCAGTCAAAGCGCACTAAATGCAGACTACGAGCTGAAGGGGCCGAAGTGAACAGAGCAGATATTCCTCGACACAGAGGGATGAAAAAGATCAGAGTCAAGTCAGTATTATTGACACTAATGGGTTTAGAGACGTGGGAATGAGAGGGAATAAACAGCTTTTGAGATCAAAAAAACCTCACAAGGTAAAGACACACACACAAGCCCAAATAGACTCCCAAATAAACGCTCTCTTGCATACACCATTTATGTACCTGCTGGGAGTTGTACAATCTTTTGTAGTGAAACTGCACAAGTGTTCAGCTTTGCCTGTCTTTTTAAATAGGACTATATTTCCCAACGCCATCAACACACACAGTGAAATACACACACACATGCACACACACGCACACGTTTGTGTGTCGTTTGCGTGTCATGCGCGCCTGCACCCACACACACTTATGGTTCATTCTTTCTCACACAGACACACACACATTCACACACTCACGCGTGCACACACGCACACACACACACACACACACTCACTCACTGAAGTACTGATGCTGGGAGGTTACAGTTGAGAAGATTCTCTGAATTGAAGAGCTTAGTGCTAAAATTCAAATTTTTGGCATCGTGCAGTAAGGATGAGAGAACATCTTGGTCCTAATTTTCTCAAGATGGACACTTTGTGACTTACTGTAAAGACCGCTAGAGTCTTTAATTATGATCAATTTTATATTCAGACAATTTTTTCTCAAAATAGACATTTTGTCTACCACTTTAGCACGAGGGTCTTCAATAGAGCCACAGTCTTTATTTCTTTGTTTGAAATTACTGAGGAATCTGCCACATCGTACAACATAGAAATTCCCCCCCGCTCACAGGGTGAGGTTATCGACTGCAGTTTTTCCGTACTGTCGCAGTTATTTTGGTAGACTGGAGAGAGTAACTCTTCACACACAGAGCGATCCAGGACAAAGGTATTTTACTGTTGCTCTTCCATTCAGTACCAGCCGCAGGCTGGCGCCTGCCTGCAAACAATAACCAATTTACAAGCAATTATACTGATGAATAAAACTCCCCCTCCCCCCCAACCATATACCCATCAGGAGTCACATAAAAAACACGATCAATCTCCCTCATACTGACTGATTGTTTATTCTGCAATAAATAAATAAATAAATAAAAAGTCAACTTCTCTATACTGCCCGGCACTAAGTCTCATTCATGCCCTTTATATAGTTTTCAGCAGCTCTCTCTCACACAGCAGCTGCAAACACAAACAGCGCTGATATTTTCATAACCCAGCTCCTCTGAGGTAAGGAGCTATAACGGACGGCGGCTCGGCTCACATGGATAGCCCTCTCAGCAGCTGTTTCCTGCCTCACATCCTTCCTTGGCCTCGGAATCACAGCAGAAGGACGGCACCAAAAATGGCTTTGCGCACCCTTGCCAAAAAGCCACCATTCTGGCAGCATCCTTCAGGTGTCCCATAGAGGGAACGGCAGACCTGCTACACATCTGTAGACGTATCTGTATTTCAGCTCCAATGTACGAGATGCAGCTCCAATGTACGAGAGGATCAACTTCAGCACAACAGTGACAACTGGTGTGTTGATGGGTGCGCATTTATAGTGGGACTGTAATGACATACTGGAGCTGGTCCCTGGCTCTGATCTGAGTCCAATAAATGATATTCTAGGAGTCCTTCAATGACCCTGACCCTGTGATGCAGTGGATTATCACTTGTGACAGGTGTGTCCCTTCTTATCCTCAGTGTCATTCTATTGTGACAGGTCTGTCCCTTCTTATACTCAGTTTCATTCTATTGTGACAGGTGTGTCCCTTCTTATCCTCAGTGTCATTCTATTGTGACAGGTCTGTCCCTTCTTATCCTCAGTGTCATTCTATTGTGACAGGTGTGTCCCTTCTTATCCTCAGTGTCATTCTATTGTGACAGGTGTGTCCCTTCTTATCCTCAGTTTCATTCTATTGTGACAGGTGTGTCCCTTCTTATCCTCAGTGTCATTCTATTGTGACAGGTGTGTCCCCTCTTATCCTCAGTGTCATTCTATTGTGACAGGTGTGTCCCTTCTTATCCTCAGTGTCATTCTATTGTGACAGGTGTGTCCCTTCTTATCCTCAGTTTCATTCTATTGTGACAGGTGTGTCCCTTCTTATCCTCAGTGTCATTCTATTGTGACAGGTGTGTCCCTTCTTATCCTCAGTGTCATTCTATTGTGGCAGGTGTGTCCCCTCTTATCCTCAGTGTCATTCTATTGTGATAGGTGTGTCCCTTCTTATCCTCAGTGTCATTCTCTTGTGGCAGGTGTGTCCCTTCTTATCCTCAGTGTCATTCTATTGTGACAGGTGTGTCCCTTCTTATCCTCAGTGTCATTCTATTGTGACAGGTGTGTCCCTTCTTATCCTCAGTTTCATTCTATTGTGACAGGTGTGTCCCTTCTTATCCTCAGTGTCATTCTATTGTGACAGGTCTGTCCCTTCTTATCCTCAGTGTCATTCTATTGTGACAGGTCTGTCCCTTCTTATCCTCAGTGTCATTCTATTGTGACAGGTGTGTCCCTTCTTATCCTCAGTTTCATTGTCATTCTATTGTGACAGGTGTGTCCCTTCTTATTCTCAGTGTCATTCTATTGTGACAGGTGTGTCCCCTCTTATCCTCAGTTTCATTCTATTGTGACAGGTGTGTCCCTTCTTATCCTCAGTGTCATTCTATTGTGGCAGGTGTGTCCCCTCTTATCCTCAGTGTCATTCTATTGTGACAGGTGTGTCCCTTCTTATTCTCAGTGTCATTCTATTGTGACAGGTGTGTCCCCTCTTATCCTCAGTTTCATTCTATTGTGACAGGTGTGTCCCTTCTTATCCTCAGTGTCATTCTATTGTGGCAGGTGTGTCCCTTCTTATCCTCAGTGTCATTCTATTGTGACAGGTGTGTCCCTTCTTATCCTCAGTGTCATTCTATTGTGGCAGGTGTGTCCCCTCTTATCCTCAGTGTCATTCTATTGTGACAGGTGTGTCCCTTCTTATCCTCAGTGTCATTCTATTGTGACAGGTGTGTCCCTTCTTATCCTCAGTGTCATTCTATTGTGACAGGTGTGTCCCTTCTTATCCTCAGTGTCATTCTATTGTGACAGATGTGTCCCTTCTTATCCTCAGTTTCATTCTATTGTGACAGGTGTGTCCCTTCTTATCCTCAGTGTCATTCTATTGTGACAGGTCTGTCCCTTCTTATCCTCAGTGTCATTCTATTGTGACAGGTCTGTCCCTTCTTATCCTCAGTGTCATTCTATTGTGACAGGTGTGTCCCTTCTTATCCTCAGTTTCATTCTATTGTGACAGGTGTGTCCCTTCTTATCCTCAGTGTCATTCTATTGTGACAGGTGTGTCCCTTCTTATCCTCAGTGTCATTCTATTGTGACAGGTCTGTCCCTTCTTATCCTCAGTTTCATTCTATTGTGACAGGTGTGTCCCTTCTTATCCTCAGTTTCATTCTATTGTGACAGGTGTGTCCCTTCTTATCCTCAGTGTCATTCTATTGTGACAGGTGTGTCCCTTCTTATCCTCAGTGTCATTCTATTGTGACAGGTGTGTCCCTTCTTATCCTCAGTGTCATTCTATTGTGACAGGTGTGTCCCCTCTTATCCTCAGTTTCATTCTATTGTGACAGGTGTGTCCCTTCTTATCCTCAGTGTCATTCTATTGTGGCAGGTGTGTCCCCTCTAATCCTCAGTGTCATTCTATTGTGACAGGTGTGTCCCTTCTTATTCTCAGTGTCATTCTATTGTGACAGGTGTGTCCCCTCTTATCCTCAGTTTCATTCTATTGTGACAGGTGTGTCCCTTCTTATCCTCAGTGTCATTCTATTGTGGCAGGTGTGTCCCCTCTTATCCTCAGTGTCATTCTATTGTGACAGGTGTGTCCCTTCTTATCCTCAGTTTCATTCTATTGTGACAGGTGTGTCCCTTCTTATCCTCAGTGTCATTCTATTGTGGCAGGTGTGTCCCCTCTTATCCTCAGTGTCATTCTATTGTGACAGGTGTGTCCCTTCTTATTCTCAGTGTCATTCTATTGTGACAGGTGTGTCCCTTCTTATCCTCAGTTTCATTCTATTGTGACAGGTGTGTCCCTTCTTATCCTCAGTTTCATTCTATTGTGACAGGTGTGTCCCTTCTTATCCTCAGTGTCATTCTATTGTGGCAGGTGTGTCCCCTCTTATCCTCAGTGTCATTCTATTGTGATAGGTGTGTCCCTTCTTATCCTCAGTGTCATTCTCTTGTGGCAGGTGTGTCCCTTCTTATCCTCAGTGTCATTCTATTGTGACAGGTGTGTCCCTTCTTATCCTCAGTGTCATTCTCTTGTGGCAGGTGTGTCCCTTCTTATCCTCAGTGTCATTCTATTGTGGCAGGTGTGTCCCCTCTTATCCTCAGTGTCATTCTCTTGTGACAGGTGTGTCCCCTCTTATCCTCAGTGTCATTCTATTGTGACAGGTGTGTCCCTTCTTATCCTCAGTTTCATTCTATTGTGACAGGTGTGTCCCTTCATATCCTCAGTGTCATTCTATTGTGACAGGTGTGTCCCTTCTTTTCCTCAGTGTCATTCTATTGTGACAGGTGTGTCCCTTCTTACCCTCAGTGTCATTCTATTGTGACAGGTGTGTCCCTTCTTATCCTCAGTGTCATTCTATTGTGGCAGGTGTGTCCCCTCTTATCCTCAGTGTCATTCTATTGTGACAGGTGTGTCCCTTCTTATCCTCAGTGTCATTCTATTGTGGCAGGTGTGTCCCCTCTTATCCTCAGTGTCATTCTATTGTGACAGGTGTGTCCCTTCTTACCCTCAGTTTCATTCTATTGTGACAGGTGTGTCCCTTCATATCCTCAGTGTCATTCTATTGTGACAGGTGTGTCCCTTCTTTTCCTCAGTGTCATTCTATTGTGACAGGTGTGTCCCTTCTTACCCTCAGTGTCATTCTATTGTGGCAGGTGTGTCCCCTCTTATCCTCAGTGTCATTCTATTGTGACAGGTGTGTCCCTTCTTATCCTCAGTGTCATTCTATTGTGACAGGTCTGTCCCTTCTTATCCTCAGTGTCATTCTCTTGTGACAGGTGTGTCCCCTCTTATCCTCAGTGTCATTCTATTGTGACAGATGTGTCCCTTCTTATCCTCAGTGTCATTCTATTGTGACAGATGTGTCCCTTCTTATCCTCAGTGTCATTCTATTGTGACAGGTGTGTCCCTTCTTATCCTCAGTGTCATTCTCTTGTGACAGGTGTGTCCCCTCTTATCCTCAGTGTCATTCTATTGTGTCAGGTGTGTCCCTTCTTATCCTCAGTGTCATTCTATTGTGACAGGTGTGTCCCTTCTTATCCTCAGTGTCATTCTATTGTGACAGGTGTGTCCCTTCTTATCCTCAGTGTCATTCTCTTGTGACAGGTGTGTCCCCTCTTATCCTCAGTGTCATTCTATTGTGACAGGTGTGTCCCTTCTTATCCTCAGTGTCATTCTATTGTGACAGGTGTGTCCCTTCTTATCCTCAGTGTCATTCTATTGTGACAGGTGTGTCCCTTCTTATACTCAGTTTCATTCTATTGTGACAGGTGTGTCCCTTCTTATCCTCAGTGTCATTCTATTGTGACAGGTGTGTCCCTTCTTATCCTCAGTGTCATTCTATTGTGGCAGGTGTGTCCCTTCTTATCCTCAGTGTCATTCTATTGTGACAGGTGTGTCCCTTCTTATCCTCAGTGTCATTCTATTGTGACAGGTCTGTCCCTTCTTATCCTCAGTTTCATTCTATTGTGACAGGTGTGTCCCTTCTTATCCTCAGTTTCATTCTATTGTGACAGGTGTGTCCCTTCTTATCCTCAGTGTCATTCTATTGTGACAGGTGTGTCCCTTCTTATCCTCAGTGTCATTCTATTGTGACAGGTGTGTCCCTTCTTATCCTCAGTGTCATTCTATTGTGGCAGGTGTGTCCCCTCTTATCCTCAGTGTCATTCTCTTGTGACAAGTGTGTCCCTTCTTATCCTCAGTGTCATTCTCTTGTGACAGGTGTGTCCCTTCTTATCCTCAGTGTCATTCTATTGTGACAGGTGTGTCCCTTCTTATCCTCAGTGTCATTCTATTGTGACAGGTGTGTCCCTTCTTATCCTCAGTGTCATTCTATTGTGACAGGTGTGTCCCTTCTTATCCTCAGTGTCATTCTATTGTGACAGGTGTGTCCCTTCTTATCCTCAGTTTCATTCTATTGTGACAGGTGTGTCCCTTATTATCCTCAGTGTCATTCGTTTGTGACAGGTGTGTCCCTTCTTATCCTCAGTGTCAGTCTATTGTGACAGGTGTGTCCCTTCTTATCCTCAGTGTCATTCTATTGTGACAGGTGTGTCCCTTCTTATCCTCAGTTTCATTCTATTGTGACAGGTGTGTCCCTTCTTATCCTCAGTGTCATTCTATTGTGACAGGTGTGTCCCTTCTTATCCTCAGTTTCATTCTATTGTGACAGGTGTGTCCCTTCTTATCCTCAGTTTCATTCTATTGTGACAGGTGTGTCCCTTCTTATCCTCAGTTTCATTCTATTGTGACAGGTGTGTCCCTTCTTATCCTCAGTTTCATTCTATTGTGACAGGTGTGTCCCTTCTTATCCTCAGTGTCATTCTATTGTGACAGGTGTGTCCCTTCTTATCCTCAGTTTCATTCTATTGTGGCAGGTGTGTCCCTTCTTATCCTCAGTGTCATTCTATTGTGACAGGTGTGTCCCTTCTTATCCTCAGTGTCATTCTATTGTGACAGGTGTGTCCCCTCTTATCCTCAGTGTCATTCTATTGTGACAGGTGTGTCCCCTCTTATCCTCAGTGTCATTCTATTGTGACAGGTGTGTCCCTTCTTATCCTCAGTTTCATTCTATTGTGACAGGTGTGTCCCTTCTTATCCTCAGTGTCATTCTATTGTGACAGGTGTGTCCCTTCTTATCCTCAGTTTCATTCTATTGTGACAGGTGTGTCCCTTCTTATCCTCAGTGTCATTCTATTGTGACAGGTGTGTCCCTTCTTATCCTCAGTTTCATTCTATTGTGACAGGTGTGTCCCTTCTTATCCTCAGTGTCATTCTATTGTGACAGGTGTGTCCCTTCTTATCCTCAGTTTCATTCTATTGTGACAGGTGTGTCCCTTCTTATCCTCAGTTTCATTCTATTGTGACAGGTGTGTCCCCTCTTATCCTCAGTGTCATTCTCTTGTGACAGGTGTGTCCCCTCTTATCCTCAGTGTCATTCTATTGTGACAGGTGTGTCCCCTCTTATCCTCAGTGTCATTTTCTTGTGACAGGTGTGTCCCTTCTTATCCTCAGTGTCATTCTATTGTGACAGGTGTGTCCCTTCTTATCCTCAGTGTCATTCTATTGTGACAGGTGTGTCCCTTCTTATCCTCAGTGTCATTCTATTGTGACAGGTGTGTCCCTTCTTATCCTCAGTGTCATTCTCTTGTGGCAGGTGTGTCCCCTCTTATCCTCAGTGTCATTCTCTTGTGACAGGTGTGTCCCCTCTTATCCTCAGTGTCATTCTATTGTGACAGATGTGTCCCTTCTTATCCACAGTGTCATTCTCTTGTGACAGGTGTGTCCCCTCTTATCCTCAGTGTCATTCTCTTGTGACAGGTGTGTCTCCTCTTATCCTCAGTGTCATTCTATTGTGACAGATGTGTCCCTTCTTATCCACAGTGTCATTCTCTTGTGACAGGTGTGTCCCCTCTTATCCTCAGTGTCATTCTAATGTGGCAGGTGTGTCCCCTCTTATCCTCAGTTTCATTCTCTTGTGACAGGTGTGTCCCTTCTTATCCTCAGTGTCATTCTATTGTGGCAGGTGTGTCCCTTCTTATCCTCAGTTTCATTCTATTGTGGCAGGTGTGTCCCTTCTTATCCTCAGTGTCATTCTATTGTGACAGGTGTGTCCCTTCTTATCCTCAGTTTCATTCTATTGTGACAGGAGTGTCCCTTCTTATCCTCAGTGTCATTCTATTGTGACAGGTGTGTCCCTTCTTATCCTCAGTGTCATTCTCTTGTGACAGGTGTGTCCCTTCTTATCCTCAGTGTCATTCTATTGTGACAGGTCTGTCCCTTCTTATCCTCAGTGTCATTCTATTGTGGCAGGTGTGTCCCCTCTTATCCTCAGTGTCATTCTCTTGTGACAGGTGTGTCCCTTCTTATCCTCAGTGTCATTCTAATGTGGCAGGTGTGTCCCCTCTTATCCTCAGTTTCATTCTCTTGTGACAGGTGTGTCCCCTCTTATCCTCAGTGTCATTCTATTGTGACAGATGTGTCCCTTCTTATACTCAGTGTCATTCTATTGTGGCAGGTGTGTCCCCTCTTATCCTCAGTGTCATTCTCTTGTGACAGGTGTGTCCCTTCTTATCCTCAGTGTCATTCTATTGTGACAGGTCTGTCCCTTCTTATCCTCAGTGTCATTCTATTGTGGCAGGTGTGTCCCCTCTTATCCTCAGTGTCATTCTCTTGTGACAGGTGTGTCCCTTCTTATCCTCAGTGTCATTCTAATGTGGCAGGTGTGTCCCTTCTTATCCTCAGTGTCATTCTCTTGTGACAGGTGTGTCCCTTCCTATCCTCAGTTTCATTCTATTGTGGCAGGTGTGTCCCCTCTTATCCTCAGTGTCATTCTCTTGTGACAGGTGTGTCCCTTCTTATCCTCAGTGTCATTCTCTTGTGACAGGTGTGTCCCTTCCTATCCTCAGTTTCATTCTATTGTGGCAGGTGTGTCCCCTCTTATCCTCAGTGTCATTCTCTTGTGACAGGTGTGTCCCTCTTATCCTCAGTGTCATTCTATTGTGACAGGTGTGTCCCTTCTTATCCTCAGTGTCATTCTATTGTGACAGGTGTGTCCCCTCTTATCCTCAGTGTCATTCTCTTGTGGCAGGTGTGTCCCCTCTTACCCTCAGTGTCATTCTATTGTGACAGGTGTGTCCCTTCTTATCCTCAGTGTCATTCTATTGTGACAGGTGTGTCCCCTCTTATCCTCAGTGTCATTCTCTTGTGGCAGGTGTGTCCCCTCTTACCCTCAGTGTCATTCTATTGTGACAGGTGTGTCCCTTCTTATCCTCAGTGTCATTCTATTGTGACAGGTGTGTCCCTTCTTATCCTCAGTGTCATTCTCTTGTGACAGGTGTGTCCCTTCTTATCCTCAGTGTCATTCTATTGTGACAGGTGTGTCCCTTCTTATCCTCAGTGTCATTCTATTGTGACAGGTGTGTCCCCTCTTATCCTCAGTGTCATTCTATTGTGACAGGTGTGTCCCTTCTTATCCTCAGTGTCATTCTATTGTGACCGGTGTGTCCCTTCTTATCCTCAGTTTCATTCTATTGTGACAGGTGTGTCCCCTCTTATCCTCAGTTTCATTCTATTGTGACAGGTCTGTCCCTTCTTATCCTCAGTGTCATTCTATTGTGACAGGTGTGTCCCTTCTTATCCTCAGTGTCATTCTATTGTGACAGGTGTGTCCCTTCTTATCCTCAGTTTCATTCTATTGTGACAGGTGTGTCCCTTCTTATCCTCAGTTTCATTCTATTGTGACAGGTGTGTCCCTTCTTATCCTCAGTTTCATTCTCTTGTGACAGGTGTGTCCCTTCTTATCCTCAGTTTCATTCTCTTGTGACAGGTGTGTCCCCTCTTATCCTCAGTGTCATTCTATTGTGGCAGGTGTCTGAACCTCTGCGGTACATTAAAAGGCACTCATGGGTCTCAGTGGTCAGGGATGCCACAAAGGTGGAGCAGGGTTCCCTCTGAAAGGTTGGAGGTTTCAGAGCCATGCTGTGTATGTGTGTGTGTAAGAGTACATGTGTGTGCCTCTGCGTGTCAGGGCAAGTGTATGTGTGTGTTTGTGCAAACCTGAACACGTGTGTGTGTGTGTGTGTGTGTGCAAACCTGAACACCTGTATTTCTGTGCAAACCTGAACATGTATGTGTGTGTGTGTGTGCAAATCTGAACACGTGTGTGCGTCCAAAACTTAACACCTGTATGTGTGTGCAAACCTGAACACGTGTGACTGTGTGCGCAAATCTGAACACGTGTGTGTGCAAACCTTGACACGTGTGTGTGTGTGTGTGTGTGTGTAAACTCCAGCCCTCTTTACGAAGAGAATTAATGCCCCATTGGCAGAGGGACAAAATTGTTTAACACAAAAAGCACATAAATTGTCTGCGTCAATTCGTAATTTATTTTAGCTGTACATGAAGACTTCAATTAAACAACATTCCCTAATTATAAGCAATTATATTTGACCTGCGGTGCCAATTAATTGAATTCAACAGTAAAGCAAGTGATATTCAATCAGGACCCCCATTCTCAGATGCAGTCAAATATCAGTGTTTAAATATTACAATAACGCTTGTGACACTTTCAAATGTAACACTCACTCGCACAATATGCAATATAAGTACATGTGCCTGGATTTGTTATGTTTGCATATAGGTTGGTGGGATTATCACATTACAGCATCAGATTCTTGGAAGTAATTGATGTTATATATTGGACATAACTGGTTATTGCAGTCAGCCCTTGAAATCATGTTTGTGGTTTATTACATTTGTGGAATATAATTACAGTACATTTTCTGGTGTTTCAACTAGTGTAGAAACACCAGAAATATATAAAGGAATATAAGAGATTTCCAAACTTTTTTCATTTTAAAAACTTTTGCACTTTCTTTACTTGTCATTTGTTTGAGTCCTATAGTCTGTAATGAGCTTGGTCTTGAGTCCCCCTAAATGAATGTTTGCATTCAGTATGTGCATGTGAACAGTTTGCAGATTTCATCCATTTCTGCAGCTCTGCAGCATCTGAAATACTCCTCTTCAGGATTTCAGGACAGACCTGCTGGATCTGGGCACCTGTTTGCATCGGGGCATTTAGTGACCGCTGATGAGAGTAACAGCTATTAGTGTCTGTTTTTGGAAACTAGCATGCTGTCAGCTTGAGCTGTGGGTATGGTGTTAACACATGTACTGCTCCCCTGAGGAGAATTAACTCCTGGTTGGGTGGTTTAGGAGGTGGTGTTGACACACTGATTTGGCTGTGAAAATCTGAGCAGGGCATTGGGGCCAGTGAGTTAGGGGCACAGAGACGGACATTCTCTCTTCTGCCAGGATATGCAGCATTGCAGATGGACATGCTAAACTGAATGCCCATTTAGCTGAGAGGAGATCAGGGCTCCCAAAAGTCACCATGCTGTCACCGATGCCTCATTACCCCCCATGTCAGCGACAAGGAATTTTGCTCCTCGTAACATTTCTTCCACATTTTCAAGCAAATTTTCCACAGTCAGACTCTGTAACCTGATTTCCTGAGGCATGCTGCTGCCCAGCCTGGTGTGTTTTTCAGTGTTCACAAGGGCCCATAGCTGCTTTTAAAAAACAATTAAAATAATAATAATGATGGAAACTCTGAAATATGGTCAGAGGGTATGAGGATTTAGGAATTTTGTGTCATATTTGATTGCTGACCGAGAGTAAATATGACATGTTATTTCATGTAAAAGTTAAGGATGTGTTAAATTCATATTGAATCCTTATTCGCAGCATGAGACATTCCGAGCAATTAAAGTGGACATTGTTAGGTATGATTGACAGCAACTAAAGTTCACTGCTTCTCTTTTAAATACATAAACGCCACAAAAGCAAACAGTATATAACTTTTCAGTCCAAAAAAGCCTTCATATTAAAATGATTGAACTGATAGATAAAACTGCTATGACAATCATATTATTACAATACAGTTAGCTGTATGATATTGGGTACAGAGACTCATTTTTATTGATTCAAATCTTTACTTAATAATTTTGAATAATTAACCAAATAATTATGCATTAAAATGGAGACTCTATGCTTATATCCAAGTTAATTGCAATTAATCTTTTTTCACCTAGTGAGAATTGAAACTGTAATTACATTCAGACCCCTAACATCTATTGAGAAGAGTGTGCGAGAGCAAGAGGTTTACAAGATGCATTTGGTCTATTTTAGAACTGTTATAGTAATTATGATCATTTCCTAGTCAGTTGCCATAGAAACACTTGCCCTTCATATTATCAAACAAAAATCCAAGGTACAAAAGATAATTTCAAGGATTTCAGGCAGGCTAATATATATGACACTACTGACCTAGAAGTCATTGAAGATATTCATTTCATCATTTTGTAGGAGGCCGTAAATTCAAAGTGTTTTAATATGAAAAAAAAAAACTTTCAGTAAAAAAAAAGGATGTTCATTGAATCAATAGCAAATTCCACCTGGTGATGGACTCAGATCATTCATCAACTTCAGACTGAAGGCACACAAAACTTGAGCAAGAGGTGGGCACAGTTGAAAAATCAACCTACCCTAATTTTGAGTTTATGAAAAGCGATTGGTGAGTTTTAAAGGGTTCTGGGGTTTATTTTTAAATTCTAGTCAAATTTTGTGAGAAAAACGGGATTTTAGAATGACAAGAAATTTGGCTCAAATACACTGGCCTGAAAAATTCGCTTCCTGAAGCCAAACAACACATTTTCCTCACTTACAAATACCTAATTTGCAGAAAAACAGACATCAAACAATTAATCTTTGAATTAACTGTGGCCACAATTTTGCCATTTTGCTTGATTTTTGCGTGCAGCCACGCCACCCCTGCCATGGAGCAACAATGGAGAAGTTCTTTTACACTTACTTAAGTCCATTTTCAGAAAAATAACTCAACATTTGTGACTTGTGAAGTTAATTCTGTCACTGGGATCTTCACTTTAGTAATGCAGAAGTACGGCACAGCTTGTATTTCAGATTCTTTAATGACCCCCAGCCAGAACTAAGCAGGTTCATGGGCTTCATTACACAGCGTCTTAGAGATCAGTCAAAATATGTTGATATTGATGTTATTACCCTGGAAAAGCCCTCGTTATCAAAATCCATTGTACTTTGTAATCTGAAAAACTTTTGCCAAAATCATCGCAAAACTGAAATAGTTCACTCTGACATGTAGACAGCTGGAGTGAATCTCTGTAGGTTCTGTATGATAGACACAGCTGACATAGATGCAGAGCTACGGACTGCATGGTAGCTCAGGAGCACATAGGGCTTTAGAAACAACAGCATCTGCACAGGAGAGTGTGAGTGTGAGCATGAGCTGGGATTTTAAAGAGAAAATTCATCTAAACATGGACCGGAACACCAGACAAAACATATTTCATACTCAGTTTTTAGAACATTTTACCCCACATTACAGTGAGCAGGAAGACTGGAAAATTTGGAGTCTCCAAATCTTCAGGTTCAATATCATAAAATTTCAATGTGCAGTTGCTCAGGCTGGCAGTTGTGGTTCTGTTGAGTTTCTCGGCTGATGACCACAGTTCACCTGGCCACAGGACCAGATGAAAATGAAAAATCAGTTAAAAAGGCTGAATTTTGAGTGTTTTTACACTCGATGAGTAATATTCTTTGTAATTGCAGCTGAAGAGCAATTCCCTGTGGATCACCTTTCAGATGAGTCCATAATTATTGTGTTCAAAATGGTTCAGGAACAGTAAGCATTTTATTTTTGGCAGGTTACAGCTCAAAAGGAGAAGCAGCTGGCCAAGATGTATCAGATGTAATATATTTTTCAAAAAATCTTCCTCCTCTTTGGCATCCTGAACTCGGTGGCACCAAAAGGAGCCGTCTTGCTTTCCTCTTCCAAAAACTGCCCAACCTGAGTCTTTGCCTTGAGTTACCCTCTGTTCGCTCACGTGTTGGTATTAAAGCAGCTATAATCACCAAAGCATGTGGAGCATTTTATTCAGAGATCTGTTTTAAATGAAACTAATGTGGTGTCAGATGTAATACATTTGGAACACAGCATGTGCCTGTATAGATGTGCTATTGAGCACATTCAGGCCCAGAAATCTTATGAGAATTTTATGACCGAACCTGTGACATGTCTGGACATCTCCCCAGATGCACTTACTTCTGCTGGATATGCGCCTGGGTGCAATCAGGCCCCAATGTCCATTAAAATGGTCTTTTTTCATCCATCACAGAGAAAAGTGAATATTATTGCATCTCTCCAGATACCTTGGCCAGGCTGAACAAAGGATTTGAACACCTAAGGTTTTTTTTTGGGTATGAAGTCAGTCAGGCACTATAGAGAGCCTCCACCACTAAACAAGACAGTGACTTCCATCTATAAACTCAACCATGTAAATCTATCTTTTCTACAGGTATTTGAAATACCAGTGCATGGCTGAACATAAAGAAAGATCTGTGAGCAGCCAGAATTTGCAATCGTCATGCTTTTCTCATTTTGTGTTTTGGTGCAGCCCATGTTCCTAACTCTGACGGTATCTGTCTCCTAAAGAGCACCTGCAGCTGCTAATGTTTGGAGTATTAAACTGAGTGTGTTTTACATCATTATCCTGCTGTTACAGTAAGCAGAAATTATTTGATGGTTATTCGAAACATTTTTATTACAACATTAATACAGTCATTTACATGATTACAAAAATAAAATGCCTCTAGGCATCTCAGAGACGTTCCCCACCGTACTGTATGCTGATTGAGACTGTGCAGTATGAACACAATGGCATCCTTTCTTCCCATAGAAAAGAATATTCTAGCAACCCAAGTCGGTGATTAATCTTCGAGCGTGAGGAAGGGTGCAGTACTTTACATAGGAGCATAAAATATTTTCCAGCCTCTTTTTTAGGTTTCTGTTTGAAAATGACATACCCAAAATGAATAGAGTATATATCTGTTTGTGTAGCATGAAGTATCAGAGAGGGAAACATGGAAATGTGGAGAGAGGGTTGAATTTCTGACGCTACTCGGATTTTGATATTTGAACATTAATATGCTTGCCGTTTGAGTTGTGCATGGTGTATGTAAAAATGACTTATATGTGCTTGTAGCAGAGGCTCTCCTGTTTCATTTGATGTGTAATATGACTATATTGCTACTTAATTAGCGCGGCGTTGTAGGTATTCTGCTGCGGTGAGTCTCAGGGTCCCCCAATTGGGGGACCCTGGAGTTTAAGAGGTTAACAACGGTGGCATTGTGTATGGGTTCGATGTAATAAAGAGCACAGTCAATCACTATTCTGCTGTCTCCCTGGCCAGTGGTATGATTCCTGAGAAACAGGCCTTGTAAATGCAATTTAGGATTAATTCACAGACTCAGGTGCTTAACATGATTATGAACTTTTGAACTTCTTAGCTTTCAGTAAATATGAACAATTCAAAAGACAAAAACTACAGGCTTTGGAACTTTGTACATCAATCAGCCAACACAGTTTGAATAAAAGTATATTATATATAGTTTATTTATATACATATAACTAAGAATTCAGAAAAAAAAACTGAAAATTTTGAAATATCAGCAATGGATAATGTTTCCCCTAAGAAACCATATGGGTAACTTCAACTTTAATGCACTTCATTACCTTTATAGAAACATTTACTTCTTTTAGAGAAATGTTCATTGCATTTTTTGACTGCTGATGCGCGATCAGGAAGACACCAAATGCGAGGTGGAAGGGAAAGGGAGTTTATTTGAACAAAAGCAAACAGGCACGAGGGCCAACAAAAAACTTGGCCCAAAGGGTTGCAAAAGACAAACTAAAGAGAGCCTCACAGAGCTAGAAACTAAAGATCAAAAACGACAAAAACAAAAGCCACTGGAAACTCCAGGGAGATAACCATGAACAGAAAGACTAATGATGTCAATAACAAGACTTGGCTTGGAAAACAAAACGCTATATACAAGAAAACAAGAACTATGAAAAGCATGCGACTTGAGGAGAAACTTGGAACAACACATGAACTTGAGACACTGTCTGCCAGCCAACTTCCACCGCATCCAGATAAAGGGGAAGAAATCAAGACCTGAGGGGCAACACCTGGAGAAGGAGAAACAAGAGGCGTGGCAAGATCATTGGACATGGACAGAGATTGGTGGACAAGACTTGCTCATTAAGAGAATGAGCGGCTCAGCTTAAGCACCAATTAAGTATGCAGTTTGAAAGCAGCATGAATGTTTAGAACAGAAAAGCACAGCAAGATCTTGAAATAGCAAAGCAGGAATCATGACAATAAACTCCCTGTCTAAATTAGTAATATTAGTAATGTGCCTGTCTTAGACTCACACCTCCCTGTGAATGTTAATAAATGTTAGTAACTTAAAAACAGTTAATTGTCAATTAAGCGTAGACAACCCCGAATCAGCACAGCACAGAAGGAAGGGGAAATACCAAAGCCAACCAGAGCTCAGAAATGTGCAACAACGAAGCCACGGGGCGGAACGCAGACAAGCGGTGGAGTGGCTCGGCAGACCTGGCATGAAACAAAACATGGAAAAGTAAAAACATGGACAATAAACATGAATAATGAAATACTTGATCCTAAACTATTAAAACTGTGACATGAACTATGAACTATGAAACATGGAATCCTGGTACATGAAACTGTTAAAACCATAAATGCTGTCCTGGCCAAAGGCCAAAGGCCAGGGCCCCAGAACACAACAGACTGCTTTTTAAGATGCAATCCAATACTGAACAAACTTTTTGCTGTAAAGTCTTGTTCCTAACTTGCTTCCTCCTCATAGCTGTGTGGTTGGTTTCTGTAGACACAGTCATGTGACCTTCAGCACAAACACTGAGCCCTCAGGCACAAGAACAAAAGAAAGAAGACATTTGCGAGATAGAAAAGAACCAATGTGTCAAAAAAATTGCATTTGTGTCGATAAAAATAATTTTTGTTACGCTGACATGTAGCTATGAAATTTTCTGCCATTTCCACAAACTGTTGGTTTGAGATTACAGGTATCCTACATCCAACTATGATAGACATTTGATTTACTGTTTTTCCAGTCAAACATAACCAACAATGCCATGTTATATTCATATCTGATTTTTAATTATATATGTTTGGCTTTATATGAAATACACTTCAAGCAATTACAAAGGCCCTTGGGTACAACACATCCGGAGCCAGTACTAACGATGTAGTTAATTTCACAGGTTTATTTGGTATCATCATAAATGTCACTTTTACTGTGTCTCGCATGATCTTTCTATGATGATTTAGTTGAAGTTCATATGAGTAATCCTTTGAACCTTTTTTTTTTTATATAAACCTTTGGTTGATCATGATAAACAATGACATTACAATGCATACCACATAGTAGGAAAGAACTCTCAACACAAATATAATTTTGAATTAACAAAAGTTAGTTCCTCAAAAAACAAGTGAAAGTGCCTTGTAAAAAATAATTTTGTGAAAAGGCAGCAAGACTTCTGCGCTTCTGCAGTGTTTGAGTGATGTTACCTGTTTGTGCAAGTTAGCATGTGTTAGGAACTCTCTTTTTGCGATTTCTTTCCCATGTGCGACATTTGACCTCCTAGTCATAAAACATCATAAATTTAAGAATCTGGCTTTTCTGTGCTGTTCATGAACCTCCTGCACCTGTGGCATGAGAGCTGTAATGTGTTCAGTACAGTGGAATCTCTTCATACTAATCTTGTCTTTTAATTGCATAGCAACCAATAGTTCTGCCTGCATTAGGGTTAACAATATAATACTGCTCTCATAAATCCTGTTTTTCCCGAGTCATAAAGTATATTTGGTGATTTTGTGCCAGCGCATCACAGAACTGGGCAGATTTGACTGAAGGTTCCCCCATTTTAGCAGTGGGGGCACATTATCATGTAAATTAGATAACACCAGTGGGAATGTCATTCAAACAAGGTTGTGCAAGGTATAATTTTTGTATTATCATAAAATTTAGAGCTATCCGTTAGAACAAATAGTTACCCTGGATGTAACTCCAGTTCTATGAGTACGTGCGTAGCCCTCTAACGGGCTTCGCTATTGGTTTACCCCTCCGAGGCCCCGCCTCGGCGCCTGAAAAGAAAATTGAACTCACCTGCTCCGTAGGAGTGGGTAGCATACTCACCCCCTATAAAGCCCCGCCGCTGTCAGTGCTCGTCTCCCTTTGAAACTCAGCATCTCACATCCGGGGGCCAGCTGGGCAGGCAGTTAGAGGGCTACGCACGTACTCATAGAACTGGAGTTACATCCAGGGTAACTATTTGTTCTATTTCGTTCGTGCTCCGCCCTCTAACGGGCTTCGCTATTGGTTTACACCTACGGCGAAGGCCGTTAGGGATGAATGTACTCCCAGGTGGCCCCGCACCCTAGAGTTCTAGTTGGAAACCAGCAAAGCCGTGTCCTTCCTGGGGCGGGCACCGCCAGGCCGCGTACCCCGACCCAGGTCGTGACACACCAAACAACACCAGACCCAAGCCGGTGTCAGACGGGGCCCCTTCCGATAAGGCCCCTTCTAGAGCGAAAGAACGAAGGAATGAGGAGGGGGGGGGCTTGTAGCTGTCAAATCGCTTCTACGCGCCCCTCCCCCCACACCTGCAGGCGAGGCGCCCCCAGAGCGCATCGCCCCAGGGTGTGGTAACATACTAGTTAGCGTTGGGGGGGGTACCCTGCTGACAGGGTTCCCAGGACTGAATGCGCGACCAACTGGCGGTCATGTCCCTCAGATATGACTGCGCGAAGGTAGATGCGTAACACCGCAAGGCCGCCTTGCAAATCTCCCCCACGGATACGCCCTTAAATAGCGCTGTGGAGGATGTGATGCCACGGGTAGAATCTGTGGTCAGCCCCGCCGGGACGGAGAGGCCCACTGCCGAATAGGCTCTGCCGATAGCATCACAGACACAGTGGGCGAGGCGCTGCGATAACAGAGGGGCCCGTTGAGCCCGCTCACCATAGCCCACAAACAGCTGATCCGCCTTCCTAAGGCTTGCCGTGCGTTTCATCTACAGCATGAGCGCTCGCACTGGGCCCAGTTTGTGCATCCGTTCCTGTTCACTGGTGGCATGGGGCGGAGGGCAGAAAGCCCTGAGCCGGATCACCGAAGAACTGAAGGCTGAAGTGATGACCTTAGGTCGGACGGACGGATTAGGGCGAAGTTCCACTGATCCATTATCCTCGCTTACGGTCAGGCATGACGGGTGCAGGGAGAGGGCCCCCAATTCGCTCACCCTCCTGGCTCATGCCAAGGCTAAAGGGTGGGCCGTCTTGATCGATAAGGTATGCAGGTCCGCCTGGTCCAAGGGTTCAAATGGTGGTCCCGCCAGGCCGTCCAGCACCGTCTGCAGATCCCACTGTGGAACCACGCGCTGCATCGGGGGTTTCAGCCTGCGGACTTCCTTCGAAAAACCGCTTTACCAGGGGGTGACTTCTAGCTGAGAAGCGGTCAACCCATCATAACCGACTGCAATGGCTGCCGCGAACACGCCCAGGGTGGATGCTGCACGGCCCCTCTCGAAGAGCCCCTGAAGGAACTCTAGCACCCCCTGAAGCGCGGGTTCAGGCCTCTCACCTGACACCAGCCCACGAAAATCCGCCAACGAGTCGCATAAGCCTTGGACGTGGCCGAGGCACGCGCATACTGAATTGTGGACACAACCGCTTCGGGTAGGCCCGATTCAGTTAACCTTACCCTTCCAGCTTCCAGGCCAGGAGGGGGCAGGTGCGGACGGCGTTCGGTACCCAAGTCCCGGTTAGGGGAGGGTCCGGAATTTCCCATGGGTTCCCCAACGCCAGCTGGATAAGGACCGGAAACCATCTGGCGCTCGGGCACAGTGGTGCCACCACAATTATGGACAAGTGCTGCTCCCTCACTTGCAAAGTAGTGGCATTAATAGCCGCCGGGGCTGGAACGCATATAGCAGGCCGGCCGGCCACACTGGACGGGCCAACGCATCCATCCCCAGGAGAGGATTGTTGGTAGGCCTCAGGTAGAACCACAGCGGGCACAGAGCGTTCTCCCTGTTCGCAAACAGATCCATCTTCAGTCGCCCGACCAGCCTCCAGATTTGCTCGGATGTCGCCGGTGGGGAGGCTCCAATCCTCCTCGGGCAGCGCCCCCCTGGACAGCCCATCTGCTGGAGTGTTGAGGATGCCTAGAACATGTTGGCCTTCAGAGAGCGCAAGTGGCGATCTGCCCATATTAGGATGGAAGCCGCCATCTTGTGTAGGGCCACTGATCTGACCCTCCCCTTGTCTGTTGAGATAGGCTACCGCCGTCGTGTTGTCTGATCTCACAGGACATGCCTCCCATCCAACTGTGGGGAAAAATGGTGCAGCACCCTCTGAACTGCCATGAGTTCCAGTAGGTTGATGTGCCGCCGGGGCCCCTGCCAAGTACCAGCGACCGAAGCAGGGCCACAAGTTCCGCCCCACCCTGTGAGGGAGGCATCCACGAATGCATGTGCATAGTGACCCAGGCACCCCAACCGAACTCCCTCGCGGAGCCGGCTGTGTGAGGCCCTAAACGCTAAGGTCCGCCGTGCTTGCAATGGTATGCGGAGCATGCGCTGCTGGTCTCGCCTCGGGGCCAGCCGAAGGCGTATGAACCAGCGCTGCAGATCTCTTGTGCAGTAGCCCTAAGCGGACTACTCGATGGGCAGCAGCCATCATCCCCAGTAGCGACATGACTGCTACCGCCCGCACTGAGACTGCGTCCTGTAACCGTTGGGCACAAGACAGGATCGCTTCTGCTGTCTCCACCGACAAGCGTGCGGCCATGGTCCGAGAGTCCAACTGCATTCCTAAATACCGCGCTGTCTGGCTGGGCTGCAGGGTGCTTGTTATAGTTGATAGCCCAGCTGCGCAATATGCCGCATCACCAACTTCGTATGGGCGGTACCATCTGTTCGGAAGGGGCCAGGATCAGCCAATCGTCCAGATAGGTAGAAGCCACACCCATCTCAGACGAAGCGGCGCTAGGGTTATCTCCACATATTTGGACTATGTCTGTGGTGCCAGGAAGTATCCGAACAGGAGGCGGCAAAACTGAAAGGTCCGGTCCTGTAGCGCAAAGCGAAGGAACCTCTGATGGCGTGGCAGGATTGGGACGTGAAAATAGGCATCTGTCAGACCTATTGACGTCATCCAGTCTCCCGGCCTGACGCGTTCCAGCAACGCCTTCACCGTCAGCATCTGGAATGGTCTGAGCACCATGCGATTGTTCAGCTCCCAAGATCCAAAATGGGCCTCAGGCCTCCCAAAAATTTTTTTTTTTTTTTTTGGGGGGGATCGAGAAATATAAAAAAAATCCTGCTTGAGCTTCTGACAGAGGAAAACCGGTCTTACGGCCTTTCTCCATAGAAGCAAGTTTACCTCTTCCTTCACAAACGCCCTTTGGGCGGAACCGGGGAGCTTCGTCCGTACAATGCCTTTGAATGGGGGAGGACGGCAGCGAAACTGCAATACGTATCCCTTCCGCAACGTCCTGTCCAACCACCTCGGAAGGGGGGCGCACAACCTCACCCACAACTGATAGTGATCCGTCAGTGGTGAAGCAGTTGATTCTATGGTTTCCGATAGCCCAGGCCCTCCCGCGACGCCCCGCCCCCTGTGGGAGGGTTCGACCGGGGGGCGCTGCCTGAAAGGGCTGATAGACCAATGGCAACAGCGCATCCACTGCAACCCCAAGCACGTCACCTGGTGACTCACTCACCGTGGGTGGTGGGGGCGCAGCGGTCTCTGAGTTAAGCGAAAGCTCTTCCTGACGTTTACCCTCAGAGACATTAGCCATTAACACATCTCGAGCTGTGGGGCAGAACGAGCGACACTTTTCTCCACGGGTTCGGAAGCCCCAGTACCAGATTTACGTTTGCGTACACAATCCCGTCCCTTGCCACCGGGATGCATGGTGAGAATTTTGCGAGACCCCCGGAGCTATGGAGCCAAAATGGCGGACAACTTCCCTTCCGTGCAACCCGGAAGCAGAAGTGCGCTGACGTATCCTAACCACGCTGCTGGAGCCAGCCCAGCTAGAGTGTTAGCAACAAGCTGGTTATTAATTCGTGAACATTTCTTCACTGGAGACATACCCGGATGAAGTGAGTTCGCTGACTTCCAAGACTGAATTTGGCCAAACCAGCACTGAGAGATGGGAGTGCGTAAATTTTGGTCCGGAGCTCGTGTGCTGCCGCCATGGTCAGAACATTCGGCCTGGAGCAGAACGAGTGGAGGTCCTCTTCACAGATTCATAAGCCCCAGTACTAGAATTACACTTGTGCAAACATCCCGCCCCTTGTCCACGGGATGCACAGTGAACCAAATCGAAGATTTGAGTGAGCGCCAATGCCACTGTAAGATGGGAGAGTATCCTCGTCAGATTTCCGATTAGCTACAATGCTTGACCGTGTACTACCTCCGCTGGTAGAACACGCCAACTTAGCTGGCGCTTAGCTATTCATTGTTCCATAAACAGTTTATAGCTGGCGAAGCGCCGTTGTGTAGCGGACTTGTACTAACCGCGCCGCTGGAACCAGTCCAGCTAGCAGCGTTAGAAGTTTATGGCAATCTGCCTCAGTTCGTGAACGTCCCCTCACTGGAGCTGCCCCATGACGAGACGAGTGCACCGAATTGAAGGATCTGTAGCGAACCCCCCTGTCAGCAGCATAGCGGGAAGGTGTCATCGCCATAATTACGATTAGCCACATTGTTTGACGGTGCACTACCCCGCGGGTAGAACAACGCAAGCCTCGTTGGTTGGCTAACCAGCGTTTCATTAAAAAACCCTTTTAGCTGTTGAAGCACAGATTAGCGGTTCTGTGTTGACTGGAAATGCTGAGGGAACAAGCCTCACGCATCGTGTCCCTCACTGAGCTGGTGAAAGAAGGGGAAGCCACTCTGCTCCCCCCAGTAAGGTATCCCAATGACCATGAATGCAAACATCTGAAACAACCAGTGTGTCAGTGTGAGTAGCATGAATAACGATCTTGAAGCCAAATAAAAATAATGCCTTTTATTTGTAAATCTCCCAGAAGTAGGGCGACCAGAAGCTGCGAGGCTGCAGCAGCAGTAGACGGGGGCTGGAGCCCGCTGATGGCCGGTCCTCTGAAGACGTGCGACGACAGCTGCTCGCGGGCAGACTCCAGGCGGTCGACCATCGTCAGGACACGGTGGAGTGGGGCCAAAAGGAGATTGGCTGCCATCGGGTTCATGGCGACATCTTCGGACATAGTACCCTGAGCCACGGTCTCCATTTCGGCTGGGCCAGCAGACCGATGGTGAAGTCGTCACTCAAGCACGAAAGGAGCTTGTCGTCCTGGAGAGGGCCGTTGTCAAGGCTTCAGACGGACCGTCGCCAGCTCTCAGGTTGGCCCCGAGCCAGCCTGGAGGGCGCACAAACTGTAGCCGCTGTACATGCCCCTGCCGTGGGGACGCTTGCATAGGCGGCACGGAGCAGCCTGCGCCTGGCGTCGCCAGCCAGCCAGATGCATATTAGAGACAAAACTTAATCCATATCTTTCGCAACACAACGATAGTGACTGAATTCCGCGAGAGTCCAAACTTTCATCAGGCTGAGTGAAAAAGGGAGACGAGCACTGACAGCGGCGGGGCTTTATAGGGGGTGAGTATGCTACCCACTCCTACGGAGCAGGTGAGTTCAATTTTCTTTTCAGGCGCCGAGGCGGGGCCTCGGAGGGGTAAACCAATAGCGAAGCCCGTTAGGGGGCGGAGCACGTATGAAATAGAACTGTGTCTAAACCAGGGGTAGGCAATTCCAGCCCTGGAGGGCCGGTGTGTAAGTTTTTAATTCCATCAATTACCCTGACTAATTGAGCTGATTGGTTGTACAGACAAACACAGATTTGCATATAGACTAGACCAAAATAAAATGTTACATTTTAGGATGACAAGAACAGTCTTTGGTCGTCTTTTATGATAATTTAAAAAATGCAGCAGGCATGTTTGATTTCACAAGTTGTTTGGGTAATTAAGATAATTAACTTATTAAAAGCCAGAAGTTGGTGTGTAAACTAGGGAAGATTCGGCCCTCATTGCCCACCTCTGGTCTAAACTGAACTGCCACATGTCTTATGGTCGTACCACTGAGCACCAACAAACACAAGACCAAAATATACAACATAAACAGCAACTACGGTTTGCCTATTTCAGGATTATCATTGTATCATGCATCATTTTATCATCCTTAATGTCATATTTGTGTGATTATTCACAATATAAGACTATATTCAATACTTATGTGTAACCCCAATTTAAAAAAGAAAAAAATAGGGAAAATGCTTCTAAAATGAAAAAGGATTGATTTGAAAAGTAAATTCGCTGCTTACCATATTGTAAACACAAGAGATGATTCAATATTCTAATTTAGTTAATTTAATTGCTTATTGAAAATATGTCGAGTATGATGACTGCAACAGGGTAAAGACAGTTGGCACAGTCAACACTATACCACTGTGCAAATTCACACTCATTATACATTTGGGCAGTGAAGACACCAGTTGAGTAGGACTGTAATGCGTAGCAAAGCTGAATTTTTCCTCATGCCTCCATTATGCTGGTATTCAGTTTAGAAAGTGTTCAGAGACTTCGTTCACATTTGCTTCATAGTGTGCCTACATTCTCTGTTGGAGACAAATCAGGTCTGACCACATTTGAATCCAGCACCCGCACTCTCTGCTTACACAGCCAAGCAGTTGTTATTTGTGAAGAATGTGCTTTGGAATTGTCTTGCGGAACAATGTTATGGAGATCCCCAGAATAAGGAGAGTCACAAGTCACCACAGCGAGAACTGTGACGGAGAAACATTTTCTTGTTTGAAATTGGGTTGAAGTGCGTCGGCAGTTCGGGTGGAATATAACAATGTAGCTCTAAAATAATGATTAGTTTTATGGCACTTAGTGTTTTATTCAATGAAACCCGAGATCATGGGTAGTGTAGGATATATTACACAGAAAGAGCAAGACAGAAAATCTGAACTGCATGTACCATTTGAGGAGTCAGGAATCAGTATCCCTGGGAAAGGAGACACAGAGCTGCAGATTTATTGTTCCCTTAACGAATGCCCCGCATTTTTTTTCCAACAATGTATTGAACCTTCTTCAAAATAATAACATTCAAAAAAAAATTTTTCATGTCCCCAAAATAAAGACAAGCTCGTAAAAAACTAATGAAGTGATTTACATGACCCAAAAGAAGTTTGCAGTGTTGATACTGATGTTGACCCAACCTTTTCAGACCAATCCTCATCTCTTTGGATCTTGCCTACTTGCAAGTACCGCATGACGCGCAGGTATTTAACCCATTCGCACAGAAGCCAAATCTGGCTATTTATGCGTTACCTTATTTAAGGCTTTATAATTCAAGATCTGAGCTTCACAGGTGGGGGAAATGGGTTTAATGAAACAACAAACTTGTAACATTTAGAATTCCATCAAGCAGAAAACACAAATCTTCATGAAAATTCAGCAATGAAATAATTTTTAAAAATACTGATAATGGAAAAATGGCTGAGAGTTAAAACAATACAATTCAGGGATCATAAACTCCTTAACCACAAATGTTTATCATCTAACAGTGATATTCAAAATCATCTACTGTTTATGAGTCAAATAAGATGGCTCTCCAAGTGGCTCCCCACATTTTCAGAGCCGTCAAAATTGCACACAGTCAAATCTTAAAATAACCAAATTTTTAACAATAAAATCAACTTTTGACTCACAAAGTTATAGGAATGAATAAATGAATGAATAAATGAATTTTCTTATTGAATTTAGCATGACTTTATCAATATAGGTGTAGATAGACATCAATGGTCACCAGTAACCTCACCAAATGTTCATTTTCTCAATGATGAAGTTTAGAATTTTATCCATTTTTTTCAGAGCCCAATTAGCTAGCAAACAAACTGATGGAAGGAACTGCTTATACCTGGCGCGAATGCACTGTAAACTCAACCACTATTGCAATAAATTTTTACAATAGCTGGCGCGAATGCACGGTAAACTCAACCACTATTGCAATAAATTATTACAATAGCAGGCGCGACTGTATGGTAAACTCAACCACTATTGTAACACATTATTACAATAGCTGGCACGACTGCACGATAAACTCAATTTATTACAATAGTGGTTATTACAATAGCTAGAGCGAATGCACGGTAAACTCAACCACTATTAAAATAAATTATTACAATAGCCGGCGCGGCTGCACGGTAAACTCAACCACTATTGCAATAAATTATTTTGTCTTGTAATTATCCTAAAAGAATAAAATATGACATACACTAGTATTTCATTTACATTTTTATAAATTCATTTCTTTTCATATCAAGATAAACTTACAGTGCCATTTACTTGTGGTAGTAGTAGTTTTTGTGTTGTTGTTGTCATTATGGGCAGTTTCTGAAAACTGTTGAAGCCATCGAAATTGGGAATGAATCTTATTGTCTTTTTTCAAATATTTTGACCTTTGACCTATCTGAGAGCTTGGTTACAGGTCAGAGAAAGCTTAAAGCGGCCACTCTTTCCTCAATTTTTGGTAAGATTTTCTGAGATTGCACAGGAATGGCATCATAAGAGAGTTTCAAATGAATCCACCTCGTGAGAAGTGATTTGACCTACAGTATTTTCGCTGTTTCACATGATCTTGAAATTTTGAAGTTGGGTCATTTTAGATATTCCTGGCCATAATTTGTGAACGGCAGTGACGTGCGGTGGAGGTTGGTTTGGTGAGGCACAAACCTCCCCTTTGCTTGATTAGCAATCAGACGATTAACTACTTCAGTAAGCTTATTCGGCAGAATGACGGGCCAGTTTAAGTTTCCGCGGCACTATTACTCAGTACGTCGAACTTGAAATGCTCAGCTGCAGATTTGTGCGTAGGCCTACTTGCTTCCAGGAAGCCGAAGCAATGTCATCAAAAAATATTAACGCAGTTCGACTTATGCTCAGTTCAATGCTTAATCAATAGCCTATAATGTATTCTCCTTTAAATTCTCCTTTTTTCACCCAAACAAAAAGTGGGCGTTTATTTTCAGTCTTCTTTCGTAATCCGATTAACAAAATGTTTAAATGATATACAGAATTACCAAGAGCTGAGAATTTTTTCTAATTGATTATTCACATTTCCATCCTTGCAGTCCCGAATTGCAGCGTATAAGTGAATGGAGTTATTGTCTCCTTTATCAGTATCAGGCTTCCATAAGGCTTGGTCTTAATTGTTATCACTGTCAATCAGGAATAGTACGTGGGAACAGGTTCACGAAATCCTGCAATAAATTTTGTGTCACTGCCTCACCTTACGGCGCGTCTCTGGCTTCCTGTAAGAAAATACTTGCAAATCTGCAGTTTCATGAGCATTTTAAGTTCAATGTAGCCTACTGAATAATAACGCCGCGGAAACTTAAACTGGCCCGTCATTCTGCCAAATAGTCTTACTAAACTATTTAATCGTCTGATTGCTAGTCAGGCAAAGGGAAGGTTTCTGCCTCACCAAACTAACCTCCGACTGCACGTCACTGGTGAACGGTGCACGATAGAACCATAGTCACTATTGAAGGCAAATATTCACATAAATATTTCTGACGTAGCTCTATCTTGCACTGTTTGCACTGTAATCAGACGTAATCTGACGTAAGCAGATGGCGCCGTACTATGGCGATTCGGTGCTGCTCATTGTTTATTTTATGTTTATACTGCTTTGTGTTCCCCCGGAATCGTGCAAAGGACTCATACGATATGACAGGACTGAACTCCTACATACACGGGACACTATGTCAGCTCCACAGTCATCTGTCTTGGTTTTTCCACCAAATCTCTCCCGAGGGCGACTGAAACATCCGCCGAGAAAGAGAGGCAAAAGAGGAGGGGTGCTCGCTCGGCTGAGACGCCGGGGACACCGACTATCCTTGCCGAGCCTCATCCTATCTAACGTCCGCTCGTTAGCAAACAAGACGGAAGAGCTCACCTCCCTCATCCTCTCCCAACGGGACTTCAGAGACTGTGCTGCCATATGCCTGACTGAAACCTGGCTGACCGATAACATCCCTGACGCAGCGATCCAACTGGAGGGATTTACTTTCCATCAATCTGATCGCACGAGAGACTCTCAAAAGCGGCGAAGGTGTCGGTATCTACGTCAATAACAACTGGTGTACTGATGCCAAAACTCTTTCGTCTGACTGCTCACCCGATCTGTAGCATCTTGTGGTGAGGTGTATCCCCTTCTACTCTCAGAGGGAAGTCTCCTCCATCATCCTGTGCGCAGCCTACATCCCTCCGAGCGCAGTGGCAGCTTCAGCTGCTCAACAACTAGCTGATCACGTCCAACGCGGAGAATTCCAACCCAGACTCGGTTGTTCTGGTGCTTGGGGATTTCAACCATGTCTCAATGAAGAAAACACTGCCCAGATACAAGCCACAGATTTACATCCCCACCAGGCTGGATAAAACACTAGACCAGTGCTACTCCTCCATACCGGAGGCATACCAGGCTCAAGTCAGAGCCCCAATTGGTGAGTCTGATCACAATACAATTTTTCTTGTTCCTAAATGCAGACAGAGACTTAAGACTTCCAAACCAAAAATTATGTGGGTCAAGAGGCGCTCTCCGGCGGCTGTAGAGGTGTTACAAGACTGTTTTGATATCACTGACTGGTCGGTGTTTGCTGCTGATTCGAACAATATTGACTCTTTCACTGACTGTGTCTTATCATACATTAGTTTCTGTGAGTCTGTGTGTATTCCCTCAAGGACTGTTACCATCTACAATAACAACAAGCCCTGGTTTAACAAGGAAGTTCAGCGCCTCTGTAAGGAGAAAAATGACGCTTTCAAGTGCGGGGACAGAGAGCGATACAAACTCATGAAATACAGACTACAGACGGCAATAAACACTGCAAAAGCAAACTATAGAAACAAACTTGAAACAAAACTACAGGATAACAACATTAAGGGGGTCTGGCGGGGCCTACAGGAAATCACCAACTACAAAGTGAAGCATCACATCCTGGACTGTGACCCCTCCTTACCAGAGCGGCTTAATGACTTTTTCTGCCGCTTTGATGATGCCAGCGCCCAGATAAGTGTCCTCCCTCACCCGCTGGATGTGGGGCACACTCAACCTCACCTTTCCATCTCAGAGCACGATGTGCGTAGACTGCTGCAGCGTCAGAACACCAACAAGGCAGCCGGCCCTGATGGTGTGACACCAGCTACACTCAAGGTCTGTGCTAACGAACTTGCTGCTATTCTTAGCTATATCTCCAACTGGTCTCTTAGCTGTGGTACTGTACCTGCAGGTTTTAAATCAGCTATGATCATCCCAGTGCCCAAAAAAACCAACATTACTTGTCTTAATGACTATAGGCCTGTCGCTCTCACCTCTGTTGTCATGAAAGTCTTTGAACGCTTAGTCTCTAGATTCCTGGCACACATAACTCTAGACCCCCACCAATTTGCCTACAGGGCAAATAGGGGAGTGGATGATGCTGTCTCACTTTGCATCCACTTCATTCTACAACACCTTGACTGTAAGTCCACCTATGCTGGTGTCCTATTCATTGATTTTAGCTCAGCTTTCAACACTATCCTGCCCAGTAGACTGTTTGACTCTCTCCTGTCCATGGGTGTCAACCCCTCACTTTGTTACTGGCTACAGTAACTTACAGTAACTTCTTGTCCAACAGAACACAGTGTGTCAAAATACAGAACAACATCTCATCAACCAAGGTCCTGAACACCGGCGCGCCACAAGGTTGTGTTTTGTCACCCCTGTTATTCTCTCTGTATTCCAACAGCTGTACATCCAACTCCCCATCTGTCAAAATTTAAAAATTTGCAGACGACACCACTGTCATAGGCCTCATACGCGACGGGGATGAAACATCATATCGCGATGAGGTCAAACATCTAGTGCAGTGGTGTTCAGTCAATAATCTCGCTCTCAACATAGCCAAAACCAAAGAGCTCATAGTGGACTTCAGGAAAAAGGCAGGCCAGCACACCCCCATGTCCATCAATGGCCTGGTAGTGGAGTGGGTTGATTCTTTTCGTTTTTTAGGCACCGCCATTCATCAATCCCTGTCATGGAACCTGAACACCAGTCTCATCATCTCTAAAGCCCACCAAAGACTGCACTTCCTCCGATAGCTGAGGAAATTTGGGGTCAGTCAAGCAGGCATGATCTACTTCTACCGTGCCACAATTGAAAGCATACTCACCTCCATCCTGGTCTGGTATGGCAGCACCACCAGCCAGGATAAACAACAGCTGGAGAAGGTGGTACGCAGGGCCTCTAAAATCATCGGCCACAGTCTTCCCACCTTAGCCTCTCATTACACCACCAGAATTGCCAGGAAAGCCAAGAACATCACCCCTGACCCCACTCATCCGGCACACCATCTTTTCAATTCAATTCAATTTATTTTGTATAGCGCTTTTCACAGAGACTGTCACAAAGACGCTTTACAGTGAGAGTTCTAAGAAATAAAAAGGCAGTGCCCAGCCTATTCCCCACTACAGCAAATGAGGCAAAAAACTCCCAGTAGGGAGAAAAATCCTCCAACAGTGGTGAGAAAAAACTCCCCAGTGGGAAGAAATCTCAGGAGGAACCCGGCCATAGTGGGGGAGCCCATCCTCCGCGGGCTTGCTAATTAAGAACAAAAAAGTAAAAAGGGAGTGAAACGACAGAAGAGTTCCATTTAAGTCCATCTAAACAGTGGCAACGGTAGCTTCAGAAAGTGGCAAGTCGAGGATGGTGCAGGACTGGACCAGGGCCGGACCGGATCGGACCAGGACAGCAGGACAGCAGCAGCCAGCGCTCATGGTGAGGGACAGGGCTCATACGGTCCAGGACTCAAGGAAGTGGAGGGAAAGATCCTCGGAAAGAGACACAGAAGAGAGGGATGTGAGGCACTGGATAACTACTGCATGATAATAAAAGTACCGTCCTCTGTCATGTGCCAAGTGAGAAGTTATAAGCAGACTGGTCAGGAAACAGTCAACACCCCTCCATCCACTTCCTGCAGCACAGAGGCCCAACACTTATTCCAGGCTGTTAGATCACTTTTCATTTTCTAAACATTAGTACCATATGGACCTCCCCGGTGACTAAGGCTGTAGCAAGCCCCACTGGTGCCGTGTAAGTGCAATCTCAGTGCCACCGGTTCCACATGGATTTAAGCAATTTTAACGACCAAAAGCTTGTATCCTTCATGCACTTATTGCAGCACAGAGGCCCTGAAATTCCATCCGACCAAGGCTGCGTAATTTTTCAATCAGATACCACCAACACCATGTGGACCTACTCGGTGACTAAGGCCGTAGCAAGCCCCACTGGTGCCGTGTAAGTGCTATCTCAGTGCCACCGGTTCCACATGGATTTGCATAACACTACACCAGTACCATATGGACCTCCCCAGTGACTAAGGCTGTAGCAAGCCCCACTGGCACCCTTAATGCATGCTCATTACCACCGGTTCCACATGGATTTACATAACACTGGCTTCCAATATCGTGAACATATCATAAATCAAGGTTGTAGTTAGTCCCACCAGAGCAAACACATAACTAATCATAAACTAATTATAGGCTTGACTAAAAAGATAAGTTTTCAGCCTACTCTTGAAGATAGAGAGTGTGTCTGAAGCCCGAATTTGTCTTGGGAGATTGTTCCATAAAATTGGTGCCTTGTAAGAGAATGCTCTGCCTCCAAGTGTAATTCTAGATATATTTGGAATTTTCAAGTAGTCAGCACCTTGTGAACGAAGTAATCTTGGTGGGGAGTAAGGAATAAGAAGACTGCAAAGATATTCCGGGGCCAAGCCATTTAAAGCTTTGTAAGTTAGTAATAATATTTTGTACTCAATTCTAAATTTTACAGGCAGCCAATGAAGATTTTTTAGCACCGGGCTAATGTGATCATATTTCTTAGTCCTAGTCAGAACCCTAGCTGCAGCATTCTGCACTAATTGAAGACGTTTCAGGGCTGAGCTAGTGCAACCAGACAGTAAGACATTGCAATAGTCCAACCGAGAAGACACAAATGCGTGAACCAATTTTTCAGCGTCTTGAAGAGACAACATCTTTCTTAGTTTAGATATGTTTCGAAGATGGAAAAAAGCTACTCGGATGATATTGTTGATGTGAGCCTGGAAAGAGAGTTCTGAATCAAGAGTCACCCCAAGGTTTTTAACGACAGCTCTGGCAGAAACAGAGAGACCATCTAAGTTAAGAGAAAACTTAATGAATGAGTCCCTCAGAGATTTGGGACCCAGTACCAATTTTTCAGTCTTATCTGGGTTTAAGGAAAGAAAATTTTGCGTCATCCAAGCATTAACAGCTTTCAGACACATCTCTAATCTAGTAACCGGATCATTTTCACCCGGTTTAAAGGATATATAGAGCTGCGTGTCGTCTGCATAACAATGGTATTTAACATCAAGTCTACTTATGATATTTCCAAGCGGAAGCATGTATAGAGAAAAAAGCAAAGGGCCCAGAACAGATCCTTGAGGTATTCCAAAGTTAACCTTGGAATACTCTGAACACTTGTTATTTACCCGGACAAACTGAGATCTATCAGACAAATAAGACTTAAACCACGAAAGGGCAAGTCCAGAAATACCAACTAATTTTTCCAACCTACGAAGAAGAATATGGTTGTCTACAGTGTCAAAGGCGGCACTTAAATCGAGAAGGACGAGAACAGAGATGCGGCCACTATCCATAGAGAGAAACAGATCATTTACTACAACAGTGAGGGCTGTTTCAGTGCTGTGATGCTTTCTATAGGCAGACTGAAAACTGTCAAATACCTCATGAGTTTGCAGGAAAGAAGAGAGCTGTTGGGCGACACATTTTTCAAGGATCTTCGATAAAAATGTGAGGTTTGAGATTGGCCTATGATTGGCTAGGACTGTGGGATCCAAATCTGGTTTTTTAAGCAGCGGCTTGATTTCTGCCATCTTAAATGAAGTGGGAACAATACCGGAAATCAAAGAAGAATTAATTATGTGAAGAACTGGGCCGCCAAGAATGGGCAGGAGTTCTTTCATTAGCTTTGTGGGAATGGGATCCAAAATGCAAGTAGATGATTTGGAAGTAACAACTAATTTGGCTAGTTCACTCAGGGATATAGGAGAAAGGGATTCAAACTGGTTTGTGTGTAATGTGGAAGACTCCATATCATAAGAAACGCCATCACAAACTGGTAAGGAAGCAGTGATCTTCTCTCTAATTCTAATAATTTTGCCATTAAAGAAATTTAAAAAATCATCACTGCTGCAAGAAACTGGAATTTGAGGGTTACTTGCAGCATGACTGTTAGTTAACTTAGCCAAGGTTTTGAACAGAAATCGAGAATTATTTTTATTTTCCTGCATGAGATTTGAAAAGTAACAGGACCTTGCATAAGAGAGAGCATGCTTATATGCAACAAGGCTCTCTTTCCAAGCACCATGGAATACCTGGAGTTTAGTGGAGCGCCATTTGCGTTCTAGTTGACGAGATTTTTGCTTTAGTGTCCTTGTCTTGTCAGTGTACCATGGGGCTGGCCTCTTCTTCTGAGTAATCTTTTTATATTTTAGTGGCGCGACTACATTGAGGGTACAACGGAGAGCATCAGCAAACTTTTCTGCGGTATCGTCAATAGAGGAGGCACTGACTGGATGCTCAAAATAAGATGGGAAAACCTCAGTGAATTTTGTAGAAGTTGTTGCAGTAAAAGTACGACCAGTGTACATCCTAGTTTCTAACAATGCAGGGTGGGGCAATTGTAAGCAGAATGTGATAAGAAAATGGTCAGACAAACTGGGATTATGTGAATGAATCCTGACCTGCCCAATGTTAATGCCAAAGCTTAAGATCAGGTCTAAAGTATGACCATGAAAATGAGTTGGGCCAGCAACACTCTGAGCGAAGCCGACTGACTCCAAAATGTTAGTGAATGCGGATGTTCGAGAATCATCTGCCCTCTCAAAGTGCAGGTTAAAGTCGCCCAATATAACTATTCTATCATAGCTTAAAACTAAGTCTGAAAGGAATTCTGAAAAATCTTGAATAAAGGCAGAGTAAAGGCCAGGGGGCCTGTAGACTGTCACCAGAGCTAAAGGCTGATCAGGGGCAGGGCCGGCACCAGTATCCAGCACTGAAAAATTCATCGCTAAAACCTCAAATGTATCAAATTTATACTGTAGTTTTGGCACCGAGTGAATGGAGTCACTATAAATAGCGGCAACACCCCCACCTCTCCGGCCCAGGCGGGGGTTTTGAGTGTATATAAAACCAGGTGGAGATGCTTCATTCAAAGATAAGTTTTCATCTGGTCTCAGCCATGTTTCTGTGAGACACAGTATATCAAGATAACAATCAGAGATTAATTCGTTCACAAGAGCTGCTTTAGAGTTCAAGGATCTAATATTTAATAGACCAATTTTGAGAGAATATTTATTTATTGGTAGATTGATACAGTTGGTGTTAATGCAAATCAAGTTTTTGTGATGTACTCCGCGATTCTTCTTTCTTAATTTAATTGGAATTCAAGGAATAGACACAATCTCTACAGGGTTTGACCTAATCAACGGTTTATCAAAGCTTAATGTCAGGAATTTAGATTTAGCTGTCGGCAGCCAACTACAATAATTTAAGTCGTAGGCCAGATTTCTCGACAGAAGTGCAGTCTTTTCACACTCCTACCATCAGGGAGAAGGTGCCGCAGCTTCCCATGCAAAACCACACGTTTCAGGGACAGTACCTACCCACAAGCCATCCGTCACTTAAATATGCACCAGTACTTTACAGTTACTTCACTACCTGGCCTCCTACCTTTTGTTTTTTTGCTTATTTTGCACAAACTATTTTTCTGTAAGCCAATGCACTTTTAATGTCCTCAATGCACTTCTCATTGTTTTTGTACTGTAAGTGTCATTTTCTGTGATTTATAAGCCCCCTTGGTTTCTGTCATGCCCCCCCACCCCTTGTTCTTTTTTCTGTTCTGTCTAGTTGTGTTGTTGAGTTTGTGAGCAGACCAAAGTACACTCCTAGCAACTGTATTTTATACTGTTGAGATGGATAAATAAACTTGAACTTTAACTTGAACTTTGCATGTTATAGACCTTGGAATATATCGATGGCGTCATTTGACGTCATCCTTCGCACTACATCATAACTATTGGCGCCACTCAATAGACCATTTATGATGTCCTACTCGTCTTCAATAGTAACAATGGCACTATCTTACGCCGTTTTGAAGTTACAATGATTGGAAATACTCACAATGATTGGAAATGACGTTATTTTGACATCACCCTTCCCTGCACGTCATAAATATTGGTTCCAGTTGATAGGGTATGTTCATATTCATCTTCAATGGCTTTATCTTGCACCATTTACATGACATTTACATGTTATAGCCTTTCCTAGACGTCATTCTGATGCCATCCTTCCCGGTACATCAGAAATATTTATGCCAGTACATAAAGCATTTGCCTTCGTAGTAAATATGGTTCTATTGTGCACCGTTTGCAAGTTATGGCCAGGAATATCTAAAATGAACGGACTTCAATATTTCAAGGTCACGTGAAACAACAAAGATAGGTCAAATCACTTGTCGCCAGGTGGATTCCTTTGAACCTTCCATAACATGCCATTCCTGTGCAATATCAGAAAATTTTACCAAAAAATTGAGGAAAGCGTAAGAGTTTAAGCATTCTCTGATAGACCTATCAGAGAGCTGTGTTACCTAGGTCAAAATATTTGAAAAAGGAAACTAAAATTTATTCCCGATTTTGACAGTTTCCAGAAACTGCCCATAATGACAACAACAACAGAACAAGTACTACTGCTAGTACTACTAGTTAACAGCACTGTAAGTTTACCTTTAGGGAAGGCAATTAATCCCAGGCCCCAGAACTGGTCAAAAACATAATCAGTCAAAATGTTTGGTAAAATTTAAATTGTGAATTTGACCGTATAAATGTATAGCCAAAGCAGACAGGTGTGCGGCCTAAGACTGACGGATAGATGGCCAGACTGTGACCTGGAATGGGGGGGCATAAGAATTGTAGGTGAAATTCAATACCGTGATTCATTTAGTTGTTATATGCAAAATGCATTTTTGGAACGGATATGCAAAGAAATGAATTTATAAAAATGCAAATGAAATTCTAGTGTGTGTCATATTTTATTATTTTACGATAATTTCAAGGCAAAGAATATATTTCAATAGTGGTTGAGTTTACTATGGATTCACGCCAGCTATTGTAATAATTTATTGCAATAGTGGTTGAGTTTACCGTGCAGTCGCGCCCGCTATTGTAATAATTTATTTCAATAGTGGTTGAGTTTACCGTGCAGTCATGCCCGCTATTGTAATAATTTATTACAATAGTGGTTGAGTTTTCTGTGCAGTCGCGCCCGCTATTGTAATCATTTATTACAATAATGGTTGAGTTTACCGTGCAGTCGCGCCCGCTATTATAATAATTTATTACAATAGTGGTTCCCGCTACTGTAATAATTTATTAAAATAATCGTTGAGTTTACCATGCATTCGCGCCAGCAATTGTAATAATTTATTGCAATAGTGGTTGAGTTTATTGTGCATTCGTGCTAGCTATTGTAATAATTTATTACAATGGTGGTTGAGTTTACCATGCATTCGTGCCAGCTATTGTAATAATTTATTTCAATAGTGGTTGAGTTTACCGTGCAGTCGCGCCCATTATTGTAATAATTTATTACAATAGTGGTGGAGTTTACTGTGCATTTGCTCCCGCTAATGTAATATCTTATTACAATAGTGACCGTTATTACAATAGCAGTTGCAACAAAGCTAGCAGCTCCGAGCAATCGAAGCAAAAAGCAAACTTGTAGCTAAAAATGCTTTCCACACCCTATAAGGCGCAAGTATAACTCGCTAACAAAGTAATATTTGAAATATATTTTAACAAAACAGACATTCCTCTGCCAAGAAAAAGCTGGCAATGTCCTACCCTAGATTGAACAGAATTGGTGCAATGAACGGTAGCAGGGAATTTACCGAAGTCTTCGAGCTGCTTGCATGTTGAATGTGGTATAAATTCTGAAACAATTCGCCACATTGAGCAAAATGCCACCACATCCAGCATTTTTGCAAAGGCTAAAGGTAACTCTTATTAACCAATGGGGCAAACAAGCTATGTGAGCATCGTGGCTATGGTAAACTGAAAATAAAAATCAGCTAGCCAACTAGCTAGCTAGCCATAAGAGTTCCTCACTACTCCACTGTACTCCTCCACAGAAACACAGCTGTCCGGAACCCTGTCAAGGAACCCTCATGCCCTGTTTCATTCAGAACAACTCCCATGGCCTCCTTCCGTATCACATTTCCATCTGATACATGTAACCTAAGCACATCTGGGTTGGTTTTAGAAGTCTTTTTTTCTATTCATTCATGTCATTCAGCTCCACACAGTGGCTTCTAATTTCTTGGCGCAGTGTGGCATAGCGTGACGCAGCCCACACAGTGGTAATTTCGTCCGGTGCAGCCTGCGCAGTGGTAATTTCATGCGGTGCAGCACTGTGCGCAGCCACTTTGGCAATTTGGTAGACTAATTTGAATGTGCGCCGAGATGGGTTTGGCTGCATAGTAGGGGGAGGTGTCACATATTCATCAAGACACAGTGACAATTTCGTAGAAAAAGTCTTTGCTGAAGTTTCGCAAAAAACTCGCCAGCTCCAACCTGGTTTACTTCTTGTGCAGTGGTAATTTGGCTGACCAGCGCAGTGCGCACACGTCACCGAAACCTCACAGGCAGGTTTCCAGAATGTCAGGCACATTTCAGTGCAATAAATAATTACAGGAAGCACTATTTAACCCCTTTGTGCAGAAGCCAAAGTTGGCTATTTATGGGTTACCCACTTTAATGCTGTATAATTCAAGATTTAAGCTTCATAAAGAGGAAAAATGTGGCTCAATTCAGAAAAGACACATACAGCATTTAGAATTACATTGTATTTCAATTTATTTTCATGATTTTGGTAGAGAAAATGAGCTGCAATCATAAAAAATCTTCATGAGGATTCACCATTGAAATTGCAAAAAAAATAATTCTGACGATTGAAAAACTGCTGGGGCTTAAAACTTCACATTTATGGTATCATAAACTCCTTGAGCACAAGTAGAATTCATCTTCAACATTACATTCTAGATTACCTACATGCTTTTGGCCAAATTATACAGCTACCCAAGTGTTTCCCCAAAGTCTCAAAATGATGTACTGTCAAATCATTAAAAAATCATGTATTTAACACAAATTAAGTTTCAAGGCATGACATTTAATATGAACAAATGATTTTCTGGCTGAGTTTAGGATGAATTTATCAATATTAGTGCAGTTGAATATCTGTGGTCACCAGTAACCTCTCCGAACACAAAACATGCCTTTTATCCATAATAAAGTTTAGAGTTTTGGCCATTTTTCTTCAAAGACAGCACAAACACGCGTTAAATAAACTGCTTATTAAACGGTCAGACTCCACTTAAACTCCACTTTCAGGGAATATCAAACAATCCATTGCCTTTCCCGATTCAAAAGAAACGTGCAATGTACGTACCAGGGGGTCCATCCAAATGCACGGGCAGTTCGCGTTTTAACCAGGAAAAAAACCTCGAGATTCGACTTTGTCGAGTATGTATACATTCCAAAACGAAACTAAAAAAAAAAAAAAAAAAGTAGCAGCCTGACCTTTTTCATGAATCCCTCCTCCAGAGACCGATCCAGTAGCAAGAACCCTCTGGTCCTGTTTCATTCGAAATAATTCCAACTGACCATATCCTTATCTCATTTAAATCCTGTAAATGTAACGTTAACTGAACACTTCAAGGCCACTTTTGCAAACCTGTTTTATATAAATGGCGTCTATTTTAGCCGTGTAATGTGCCTAACGTAGACAGGATACAACCGAGCCTGCTGATACGCATAGCTTTGAATGCTCTGTGTTTGTCCAATCAATGTGTTTCACTTACTGTAAAATGTTTAAACACTCGGGAATTGGATAAGAAACGAGCCAATCAATACATTGTTACCAGGGGAACTTCACGAGAGAATGAATTGTAACTCTACTGTTATGGCCCCAATTTGTTATTACAATTTACTACACAACAGCAACAGCAACAGCAACAGCAAGGGATGACAGACACAATTAAAAACGTAAACAAATTTAATTAACAGACAAAGACTAACACTAACCTACAACTAAAGACCAAGATTGAATAAACACAAAAAAACAGAAATATTTACAGTCCCTTTTGTTGGGGTGGCTTGGTGATGTCCTGGGTAAGGAAAAAAAAAAATGCTCTAACACAGGCAAAAATCCACAAAAGAAACAGAAATGACAGGTCTGGTCACATGTATCCTTCTCCTTGCAATTTCTCCTACTACTTTACTGTCTCAATTCTTTGCCTTATATACTCTTTTGCAGACCCCACCCACATTTAGACCTCTTTTTGTTTTATTTTCGGGGACTTGCCCCAGACATGTCCAGGACATGTCTAAACATAGCTCCAGTCTCAGCTGAATAAAAAAAAAGGTAAATACTGCCATCCAGTGGCCTATATTCACATTACACTACAATTACGCAGAAGAGCCTGAGTGTATGATTGAGTGATTGGCTATCAACGCCAGTACTCCATAAGGAAGCGCTGGATTGGTCAATGAAGGAATCTACGCGTAAATCCACGGTAGGGAACAATGAATTTTTTTGTATGTGACAACTGTAATTGGCAGAAGAATGTGAGAGAATCAATACAATGTCGATTTTTTTGCCTCAGCAAACTAATTGGAATACTGTTGGCTCACTGTGGCTAAACTGCTTGCTACGAAGGATAACGATTTTTTTCTGAGTCAAGATATCGTTTTACAAACTGCTGGATCGATAATATGGGCAAGGATACTGACCAGTTTGCACATCAGGCTTAGCTGAGGAGTTTAATTCATGCAGCTCTCGAAAAACGGAGCGGAGTGAACTTCCCCATATTCAGAACCGCGTTCGAGGTCTGCTTGCTTGTGAACATTCAATAACTGATCCGGGGGTGCCATCTAGTGATTGAGTACAGTAACAGCGTGCTTAAATTTGCTGGTCTAAAGACGCAGGGGTCTACATCTGCAGAAAGGGGTTAACTATCTGAATAAGGACATAAATTATAGTATCTATTACGATTGTCCTGATGTCAGATTAAAGGCAGATGGCATGAGTAATGGAAACTTCCATAAATATATATATGGAATGCTTGCGTTCTATGCTCAGTGAAGCTGCTTGAACAATGGAGGCGAAACTAATTTTTCGCACGACTGATTACAGTCAAAGTGAATGCAAAAATGCGATAGTTGGACAGGGTTTTAATATAGCTCTGTGTCGGAGAGTCATGAAAGTTCTAATTTTTCCAGAGTATTCCAGGAATTATACAAAACCAAAAACCAGTGAAGTTGGCACGTTATGTAAATCGTAGATAAAAACAGACTACAATGATTTGCAAATCCTTTTCAACTTATATTCAATTGAATACACTGCAAAGACAAGATGTTTAATGTTCAAACTAGAAAACTTTATTTTTTTTGCAAATAATCATTAACTTAGAATTTAAAGGCAGCAACGCATTGCAAAAAAGTTGGCACAGGGGCCTTTTTACCACTGTGTTACATCGCCTTTCCTTTTAACGACACTCAGTAAACGTTTGGGAACTGAGGAGACCAATTTTTGAAGTTTTTCAGGTGGAACTCTTTCCCATTCTTGCTTGATGTACAGCTTAAGTTGTTCAACAGTCCGGGGTCTCCGTTGTCGTATTTTATGCTTCATAATGCGCCGCACATTTTCAATGAGAGACAGGTCTGGACTACAGGCAGGCCAGTCTAGTACCCGCACTCTTTTACTATGGAGCCATGCTGTTGTAACACGTGCAGAATGTGGCTTGGCATTGTCTTGCTGAAATAAGCAGGGGCGTCCATAAAAAAGATGTTGCTTGGATGGCAATTATGTTGCTCCAAAACCTGTATGTACCTTTTAGCATTAATGGTGCCCTCACATATGTGTAAGGTGCCCATGCCTTGGGCATTAACACACCCCCACACCATCACAGATGCTGGCTTTTGAACTTTGCGCCTATAAAAGTCCGAATGGTTCTTTTCCTCTTTGGTCCGGAGCACACGACATCCACAGTTTCCAAAAACAATTTGAAATGTGGACTCGTCAGACCACAGAACACTTTTCCACTTTTGCATTAGTCCATCTCAGATGTGCTTGGGCCCAGCGAAGTTCATAAATGGCTTTCGCTTTGCATTGTAAAGTTTTAACTTGCACTTGTAGATGTAGCGACGAATTGTAGTTACTGACAGTGGTTTTCTGAGGTGTTCCTGAGCCCATGTGGTGATGTTCTTTACACACTGATGTCGGTTTTTGATGCAGTACCGCCTGAGGGATCGAAGGTCACGGGCATTCAATGTAGGTTTTCGGCCTTGTTGTTTACGTGCAGTAATTTCTCCAGATTCTCGGAACCTTTTGACGATATTTCGGACCGTAGATGATGAAATCCCTAAATTTCTTACAATAGCTCGTTGAGGAATGTTGTTTTTAAACTGTTCGACAATCAGCTCACGCATTTATTCACTAAGTGGTGACCCTCGACCCATCCTTGTTTGTGAATGACTGAGCATTTCAGGGAAGCTGCTTTTATACCCAATCATGGCACCCACCTGTTCCCAATTAGCCCGTTCACCCGTGGGATGTTCCAAATAAGTGTTTGATGAGCATTCCTCAACTCTCTCAGTCTTTTTTGCCACTTGTGCCAGCTTTTTTGAAACATGTTGCAAGCATCAAATTCCAAATGAGCTAATATTTGCAAAAAATTACAAAGTTTACCTGTTCGAACATTAAGTAACTTGTCTTTGCAGTGGATTCGATTGAATATAGGTTGAAAAGCATTTGCAAATCATTGTATCCTGTTTTTATTTACGATTTACACAACGTGCCAACTTCACTGGTTTTGGGTTTGTAGATATAGATGATATAGAGACACTGTGGGTTCAGATTTATTTGCCACAAACTAAGCCACTACTTATAGGATGCTGTTACAGGCCGCCGAGTGCGGATATGAAGTATTTTGACAGTATGTGTGGAATGCTGGATAAGGCTTGCAATGAAAACCGTGAATTGTACTTTGTAGGTGATTTAAATGTTGATTGGTTATCTCAGTGCTTCTTGCTGTAGTTAGTGCGTGTAATTTAACCAGCCATGTAAAAACGAAACTTTTTGAGGCACTCCTTAGTAAAGTTAAAAAGCTTTTATTGAACTAGTTCAATAAAGTTCAATAAAGGCTTTTTAACTTTACTACGGAGTGCCTCAAAAAGTTTCATTTTTACATGGCTGTTTAGATGCCCAAGTTTTTTGATGAGCATCCGTTTTTTTTACTAAACTTGGACATCTGACCCAGTGAAGCATTCCCTTCTCTCTTTCTTGGTTTGCGTGTAATTTAACTTAAACTATTACACTACCAACTAGAATAAACACAAATAGAAATGGACAATCATTACCTAAATGTATAAATCACTATGTCAATAATGTTCCTGAACACTGCTCTAAAGCAGTGTCAGTTGCCTTTGGTTTCAGTGATTACAATTTAATTGCACTAAAGGGAAAACTAAGGTCCCTAAAACAGCTAGTAGGATTATATATTAAAGGTCATACAAGCACTTTCAGCAGGAGCTTTTTGTGGAGGACATAAGGAACACTAACTGGTCACCTGTGTGTTATGAGGACCCTGATTTGGCGTTGAGTATTTTTTTTGTTCATTTATGCCAATAGCACACAAACATGCACCTTTGAAGAAGACATCTGTAAGGGCAAAATGTGCACCATGGATAAATAGTGAATTAAAAAATAAAATCGCTCAACGCAATGCAGCTAAAACAGTGGCTGATTCAAGTGGCTTTACTTGTGATAAAGAATACTACTGTAAATTAAGAAATCTGGTAACCAAATTGAATAGATGCAAAAAGAAAGAATATTAACAAAGCAAAATTAATGACTCTAAAAATGACAGTAAAAACTATGGAAAACATTGAATGAAATGATGGGAAGGTCTTGACACCAGACAAATTCATTTATAGAAAATAATGGTACTGTCTTAACAAAACCTGTTGAAATTGCTAATGATTTTAATAATGACTTTGTGAGCAAGGTTGATGGTCTCAGAAAGGAATTAATGCCAGGCGATGGCTCCTCCTCCTGCACAGTAATGAGGAATAATGACTGTAATTTTGACTTTGTGCAGATTGCTGTCCCTGACATAAATAAATTGTTACTATCCCTGCCAATTGAAAAACCTGCTGGAACAGACAACCTAGATGGTAAATTGCTACGATTTGCTGCAGCTCACAAATCAACTCCCATTTGTCACATCTGTAACAGATTTTTAGCTAATGGGGTTTGCCCAAGGATATGGAAAGAGGCTAAAATAATTCCAATACCAAAGGACAATAAATCAAATCTTACAGGTGTAAACAGCCGTCCAATAAGCATACTTCCTGTCTTAAGCAAATTATTAGAAAAAATTGTTTTCAATCAAATCCAAAATTATTTTATCATAAATAATTTGATCACAAGTTCACAGCATGCAAACAGAGAGTGTCATTCAACCACCACAGCTCAAGCCCAGCTAACGGATGACTGGTTGAAACATATGGAAAATAGGGAAATAGTAGGCACAGTTCTACTTGATTTCAGTGCTGCTTTTGATGTCTTAGATTACAATATATTGATCACCAAATTAGATAAATATGGATTTAGCTGCTCAGCACTCTCTTGGATGATCAGTTATCTATCTGACAGAGTTTTCTTTAATGGTAGCCTTTCCGACTGCAAGCAGGCGGATGCGGACGCGGCGCACGGGCCCGTGCTTGTCAGGAACCGCCTCAATGATCTTGCCCAGGACCCAGGAGTTGCGGAGCGCAGAGTCATCGACAATCAGGACGACATCCCCCTCAGCGAAGCTGCGTGACACACGTGTCCACTTCTGCCGCTCTTGTAGCTGAGGTAGGTATTCTCTGATCCATTGTTTCCAGAACATGTCTGCCATATACTGTACCTGTTTCCATCTCCTGTGGGTGTAGAGTTCCTCTTTCACAAAGAGGCCTAGTGGCAGGGAAGGCTTTGACTGGAGGAGCAAGAGATGGTTGGGGGTAAGCGCTTCCAGGACTGTAGAGTCGCTGGAGGATTTGGTTATCGGTCGACTGTTGATAATCACTTCTGCCTCACATAGGACAGTGTGTAAGCCTTCTTCATCCAGAGTCTGGAGCTGTAAGGTGGTGCAGAGGATCTTTCTGACTAAACTAATCATCCGCTCCCAGACTCCGCAATGGTGAGTACTCCAAGAAACGCTGAACTGTGTCTGACTGCTCTTCAGCTGCAGTAGTGCTGACCACGGTGTGGGTCTGGGTCCTCCGTGGTTAGTACCTCTGGATCCTCTGTGGTTAGACCCTCAGGGTTGACTGGGTTCTGTGGCCATTCCTCCTCAGGCTTGGTGAGGAAGTCCGGCCCCTGTATCCATGTCTCATTGCCCAGGAATGATTCCATGTTGAGTCCTCTTGATGCATAGTCAGCAGTATTCTTAGCTGTATTGACATACCGCCACTGTCTTACTTCTGACAGCTTCAAGATGGTCTCCACTCGACTCTCGACAAAGGTACGAAATCTGCTGGCTCTGTTTCCGAGGAGCCCAGGACCTCCACATCCAGCAGGTTCACCTCCAAGATCGTCTGAGACCAGCTACTCAGACAGCTGCTGAAACAATTGGTTTGCATAACCAAAGAATTTCTGCACAAACTGTCAGAAACCGTCTCAGGGAAGCTCAACTGCATGCTCGTCGTCCTCATCGGAGTCTTAACCAGACTCCAGATCGTCGCCGTAACGGACTTGAGTGGGCAAATGCTCACATTCGATGGCGTCTGGCACGTTGGAGAGGTGTTCTCTTCCCGGATGAATCTCGGTTTACATTGTTCAGGGCAGATGGCAGACAGCGTGTGTGGCTTCGTGTGGGTGAGCGCTTTGCTGATGTCAGTGTTGTGGATCGAGTGGCCCATGGTGGTGGTGGGGTTATGGTATGGGCAGGCATCTGTTATGGACGAAGCACACAGGTGCATTTTATTGATGGCATTTTGAATGCACAGAGATACCGTGATGAGATCCTGAGGCCCATTGTTGTGCTATACATCCATGACCATCACCTCATGTTTCAGCAAGATAATGCACGGCCCCATGTTGCAAGGATCTGTACACAATTCTTGGAAGCTGAAAATGTCCCAGTTCTTGCATGGCCAGCATACTCACCGGACATGTCACCCATTGAGCATGTTTGGGATGTGCTTGACCGGCGTATACGACAGCGCGTACCAGTTCCCACTAATATCCAGCAACTTTGCACAGCCATTGAAGAGGAGTGGACCACCATTCCACAGGCCACAATTGACAATCTGATAAACTCAATGCAAAGAAGATGTGTTGCACTGCATGAGGCAAATGGTGGTCACACCAGATACTGACTGGTTCTGAGTCCCCAGACCCCCAATAAAGCAAAAACTGCACATTTCAGGGTGGCCTTTTATTGTGGACAGTCTAAGGTACACCTGTGCACTAATCATGGTGTCTGATGAGCATCTTGATGTGGCACACCTGTGAGGTGGGATGGATTGTCTCAGGAAAGCAAAAGTGCTCACTATCACACATTTAGACAGATTTGTGAACAATGTTTGAGAGAAATGGTAATATTGTGTATCTGGAATGAATTTTAGATCTTTTGAGTCCATCTCATGACAAATGGGAGCAAAAACAAAAGTGTTGCATTTGTTATGGCCCCAATTTGTTATTACATTTATAACACAACAGCAACAGCAAGGGATGACAAACACAGTTTTAACAACTAAAACACATTTAATTTTTAACAAAGACAAAGACTAATAACAACCTACAACTAAAGACCAAGATTGATAAATAAGAAAAAACAGAAATAATTACAGTCCCTTTTTGGTGGGGTGGCTTGGTGATGTCCTGGATGAAGAAAATGCTCAAACACAGGCAAAGAAATCCACAAAAGAAACGTCACAGGTCTTGAACAGAATGGCAGGTCTGGTCATCTTCTTGCAATTTCTCCTACTACTTTACTGTCTCAATTCTTTTCCTTATATACTCTTTTGCAGACCCCACCCACATTTAGACCTCTTTTTTTTAATTTTCTGAGACTTGCCCCAGACATGTCCAGGACATGTCTAAACATGACTCCAGTCTGAGCTTAACAAAAAAAAGGTAAATACTGCCATCTAGTGGCCTATATTCACATTACACCTCCATTCCAAAAGGGAAAAATTTTGACTCATGAAGGCAAAATTTTTCTTTTCAATACAAAATGGTAAAGTGAACACTTGTCTATATATACATATCATACACATTCAAACACGGGATAAGCAATCAGCAATTACATTGTCTGTACCCTTCACATGCTTAATTTCCAAGTCAAACTCCTGTAAAATCAAACTCCAATTCAACAATCTCCGATTCTTGTTTTTCATCTTACTCAAAAACATTAACGGATTGTGGTCAGTGTACACAATCATTGGCTTTTGTCCTGTACAAACATAAACCTCAAAGTGTTGTAAAGAAAGGACCAGAGCCAACAGTTCCTTCTCTATTGTGGAATAGTTCCTTTGGTGGCGATTGAACTTCCTGGAGAAGTATGCCACGGGATGCTCAATGTCATCAGAGTCACTTCTCTGTAGGAGCACAGATCCACAAGCTTGGTCGCTAGCATCGACCGCGATGGAGAACGGTTTGTTGAAGTCAGGAGATTTGAGCACGGGGAAGTGACACAGCAGAGACTTCAGGTGACCGAAGGCTCTCTGGCATGCATCATCCCAGGTGAACTTTACGCCTTTCTTCAGTTGGTTAGTTAGACTGAGAGCAATCTCAGCAAAGTTCTTGCAGAACTTGCGGTAGTACCCGATCATTCCAAGGAAGCGGCGCAAAGCTTTTTTGTTGTCAGGAACGGGAAAGTCCATGATGGCTTGGACTTTAGCATTTATGGGTGCCACCTTACCCTGGCCTATGACGTAGCCAAGATAGGTGACAGTAGCACAACCAAAGTCACTCTTGCTCAGGTTAACAGTCAGGTTAGCCTGGGTCAGGCGCTGGAACAACGTCTCTACATCTTTTAGATGTTCTTCCCAGGAGTCACTCCATGTGATCAGGTCATCGATGTATGCACCCGTGTGTGGCAATCCGGCGATTGTAGACTGTATCATTCTTTGGAACGTGGCTGGGGCATTTTTCATGCCAAAGGGTAGGACTTCATACTGGTACAACCCAGATGGTGTGGCAAAAGCAGAGATGCTCTTGGCCCTCTCAGTTAAAGGCACACACCAATAACCCTTCAATAAATCAATCTTGGTCAGAAACTTTGCTTGCCCTACACTATCAATACAATCATCAATCCTAGGTATTGGAAACACATCAGTTCTAGTTACAGCATTGACTTTGCGATAATCTGTACAGAATCTAGTACTTCCATCAGGTTTTGGAACTAGCACACAGGGTGAACTCCAATCGGAGTTGGAGGGTCTGATAATATCATGTTTTAACATGTACTCAACCTCTTTCTCAGCAATCTTTCTCTTTTCAGGATTCATCCGGTATGGATGCTGTTTTATTGGTTTGGCATCACCAACATCTACATCATGAGAGGCTATAGTAACTCTCTTTGGAACATCAGGAAACAAATCCTCATATTTTTTGATCAACCTTTCAAACTGATCTCTCTGTGAGGGTTCTAAGTGCTGGAGTTTTACATCAAGATTTTGCAACACTTCAGTGTTTGACAATTTACATGAAAGAACTTCAGCTTTAATTCTTGGTTCATCATCTTGAAACTCCCCCTCATCTTCACACGTTTCGACCATTGGAGAATCTGAAGTGACCGCTGCAACCCTAGCATTTCTGTCATGATAAGGCTTTAGCATGTTAATATGACACAATTGTTTTGGTTTTCTCCTATCTGGAGTCTTTACAATGTAATTGAGATCATGGAGTTTTGTCAGAATTTCATAAGGACCATGAAATCTTGCCTGCAATGGATTGGACTGCAAGGGAAACAATACAAGGACCTTGTCTCCTGGTTTAAACTCACGGCTTCTAGCCTTATGATCATACTCATTTTTCCCTGACTTGATTTCAAGTTCTCTTTGGCAAGGTCACAAGCTGCACGCAATCTTTCCTTGAACTTGCTAACATAGTCTAACAGACTGATATGCGGCTCTTTCTCTTGCCATTGTTCACTCAATAATAGCAAAGGTCCTCTCACTTCATGACCAAACACTAGCTCAAATGGACTGAATCCAGTAGACTCCTGCACTGCTTCTCTAGCTGCAAACAACAGCAAATGAACCCCTTCATCCCAGTCTTTCTCATGGTCATAACAATAAGTCCTCATCATTGTCTTGAGAGTGGAATGAAACCGCTCTAAGGCACCCTGACTTTCTGGATGATAGGCACTAGAAAGAATCTGTTTTGCACCTAGTTCATACACAACCTGCTGAAACAATCCTGAAGTGAAATTGCTACCTTAGTCTGACTGAATTTCCCTGGGAAGACCAAACAACGTGAAGAACTTTATCAAAGCCTTCGAGATTGCAGTTGCCTTGATGTTACGTAGAGGTATGGCTTCGGGGAATCTGGTAGATGCACACATGATTGTCAACAAGTACTGATTTCCAGATCTAGTCTTGGGTAATGGACCAACGCAATCAACAATGACCCTAGAGAATGGCTCCCCAAATGCTGGGATAGGCTGCAATGGAGCTACAGGTGGGTCTAACTGGTGTTTTCCAACTACCTGACAAGTGTGACAGGTTTTGCAAAAGTTGGAAACGTCTTTCCGAAGCCCAGGCCAAAAGAAGTGTTTCATGATCTTATCAACAGTCTTGTTAACACCAAGATGACCTCCTAAAGGTAAACTATGAGCCATTGTTAAGATCTCATTCCTATAGACCTTCGGAACAACAATTTGCCTGACCACTGCCCAATCTGCTTTGGCAGGGATATCAGGAGGGCGCCACTTCCGCATCAACACACCATCCTTGAGATAATACCCAACTGGAACTGCATCTATTTCTTTTTCAGGAAGGGCTCTCCTCTTTAGTACACCAATTTCAGGATCATTAGTTTGCTCCTCAATCAACCGCTTTCTGGACAGAGACAAGTCTCCAGACACATCAGAATCACCAGACCCATCCGGCTGGCTGAATAGAGAACTGATAAAAGTATCTGATAAGTCCTCAAACGGAGAAACCATAGTAGGCCAATCAGAGTCATGAGGCGAACCACCTGAGTCCTGACTATTCAATGTGCTGGACGGCACCATAACATCTTCTTCTTTAGCCTTCTTGGCCATAGCACGAGTCACTGCACAAGAAGGATACAGAGATGGGTCCTCATCCCCATCTTCAGTGCTCGGCTGTGAAGTAAGATGTACAGGGGGAACTACTTTGCCCCCAGCCAGGTCATTGCCTAGCAACAGAGAAACACCCTTTATAGGTAGACTTGACATAAGTCCCACCTTTACCTGTCCTGTAACTAAATCTGACTTCAAGAATATAGAGCGCAGGGGTACAGATACAGTCCTCCCTTCAATACCTTGTACAAGTATGAAATCCCCTGAAGCAGTCTCATCACGTAACTCCAAGGAGTCCATCAACAAAAGTGACTGAGAAGCTCCGGTATCCCTTAGGATATATATGGGGACAGGAGTAGTATGCTCATTCAGAGCCACAAATCCCTCTGACACAAATGGAAGAAATTCCTCCCTCACAAAGTCAGCTGTATTAGGCTTTTTAGCCCCACAAGAAGCAGGCAATTTAGCAGATTGGTTATCTACTACAGGGGTTTCTAACCTTGTTTTCACAAAGGCATTTGGTTTGGTATCCTTTTCTTTTTCTTTCTTAGCTTTAAGGAACCAACAGTTAGTTGTAACATGACCAGATTTCTTGCAATAACTGCAAACTAGACCACTTTTGTCACTGTCAGCTTTCACACTTTGATCAGACCTGTTACTGGATTTCTGAGCACCATCACCAGATTTGTCTTTGTCTTTGGGTGAGGAATCTTGGGTATCACCGTAACCCTTTTTCTGAAATTGGGACCATTTATTGTTACTGCTAGACTGAAATTTGGACTTATGAGTGAGAACATATTCATCCGCAAATTTGGCAGCTGATTGCAAGTTCAGTGCTTGCTTCTCATTAAGGTAGGTCTTAACATCATCCTTAACACAGTTCTTGAATTCTTCAACTAACACCATCTCTTTTAGTGAGTTGAAATCATCCTTGACCTCCATAGAAGTACACCAGCGCTCAAAGCAAACCTGCTTCTCATTAGCAAATTCAACATAAGTCTGATTTTCAGATTTCTTCAGACCTCTGAATTTCTGTCGGTAAGCCTCTGGAACCAACTCATAAGCTCTCAAAATAACCTTTTTGACAACCTCATAATCAGAGGAATCATCTGCAGACAAAGCCGAATAGGCTTGTTGAGCTTTACCCTTGAGGACAGTTTGCAACATCAGAGGCCAGTGTTCCTTTGGCCACTGGCAACTCTTTGCTACCTTTTCAAAACACTGGAAATAGTTGTCAACATCCTTTTCTGAAAATGGAGGCACCAGTTATACCTCCTGACTGGCACAAAATTTATTTTTAGTTTCAATTTTAATTTTTAGTTGCTCCATTTGGAGTCTTTCTTCTCTATCGAATTTCTCTAATTCAAAATCTCTCTGTCTCTGTCTCTCTCTTTCTGCTCTTTCCTCTTTCTCTCTCTCAAATTCTCTGTTTTTCTTCTCTTGCTAATTTTTCTAACTCAAACTGCCTTTGTTTTTCGTTTTCTTCCCTCTCAAATTCTCTTTGTTTTTCTTTTTCCTCCCTTTCTTTTTCTCTTTCCTCCCTTTCAATCTCTAGTATTTTTAATTTAAGTTCCATTTCTATATTTGGATTTTCCACTGGAAACTGTTCCAGATCTCCTGGTGCAAACACATTTTCATAAATGTAATATTCAACTATCTCTCTAGCCAGTCTTGCTTTTCGCATGGCTGGTTTTACCTCTGTCAGCTCCAACTGTCTGCAAATTTCTAGTAGTTCTGTCTTTTTAAAAGACTTCAAAACCCCTACGGTTGGTGATGCCAAGAAATCATCCATTGCTGTTGTCAATATATATCTAGGAAAATTCACAAAAACAATTTCACAATTTGGAATGTTAGATTTTCAATAAATTACTCACACAATGGTCTCCCCCGGACGAGCCCCCAATTTGTTATGGCCCCAATTCGTTATTACATTTATAACACAACAGCAACAGCAAGGGATGACAAACACAGTTTTCACAACTTAAACACATTTAATTTTTAACAAAGACAAAGACTAATAACAACCTACAACTAAAGACCAAGATTGATAAATAAGAAAAAACAGAAATAATTACAGTCCCTTTTTGGTGGGGTGGCTTGGTGATGTCCTGGATGAAGAAAATGCTCAAACACAGGCAAAGAAATCCACAAAAGAAACGTCACAGGTCTTGAACAGAATGGCAGGTCTGGTCATCTTCTTGCAATTTCTCCTACTACTTTACTGTCTCAATTCTTTTCCTTATATACTCTTTTGCAGACCCCACCCACATTTAGACCTCTTTTTTTTAATTTTCTGAGACTTGCCCCAGACATGTCCAGGACATGTCTAAACATGACTCCAGTCTGAGCTTAACAAAAAAAAGGTAAATACTGCCATCTAGTGGCCTATATTCACATTACACATTTATATTTTTGTTGAGTGTATATCTTCGTGTCCGACAGTCGGATGGTTTCAATATAACTCCGTGTCCGACAGCCGATTATTGTTTTTAATTTCTTCAAATCTACTGACTCTTTTAGATATTAGACGTGAATGTTTCGATAAGAGGGCTAAGTTCTTCAAGATGAGTTACCGAGAATTCTAATCAATGTTTTAACCGAGTACCAGCTTATGTGCCCAAGGGTACCTTTTAAGAGCAAAATCTTCTGGACCGGTACCATATAAGCCCTTATAAAGGTAGAACGTAATCTCATATCTAACTTAGAAATATCGTTACCTACACATTTCTTGGTAGGAATCGCCCCTTAAGTCCCGGTCGCAACAAGGTTGGAATATACAAGTGTTAAGAGTCATGGAGACCACGCAAGCTGGAAAAGGAATAACAATAATTTAATTACCAGGTAGGCACAAACAAATCAACGCTAAGCCAATTCTCCATTACACACAATTTAGAAAGAGAGAATAAATTCATAACTGGAAAAGATGGAGGCCACGTGGAACTCAAATGCCATCCCTCTCTGCCCACCTCGATCCGCCGCTTACGCGCAGACCCAGGGGGGCGGAGCGAGGTGGAATGCGGCTCTCCCCAACTAACCTTACTTTGCTCAGTGATGGTACATGTGTGTGTGAAATATCATGGATGTATCTGAAGCGGTTGAGAAGTTATGCTCCGGACAAGCCCCTTCTGGGCCCTATGTGACCTTTGACCTTTGCCAGTGACCTTGACCTTGACCGGGTGAACGGAATCATGGTGTGCGACACAGCGCCTAGTGATGGTGCACGCGTATGTGAAGTATCACGAATGTAGCTCAAGCGGCTCAGAAGTTATGCCCCGGACAAGAAATTGCTAACAGACAACGGTCGGACGGACAGACGGACGGACAGGGGTGATGACATAATACGTCCCGTCTTAAGACGGGCGTATTATAATAATAATAATAATAATAATAATAATAAAAAAGATAGATGAAAAACGCATGTGCCGTTCTATGCCTTTTAACTCTGATTCACCAGTTAGCCTGTGAACAGCATGACAAGTACAAAACACAAATGCTGAAATTTGGAGCTCAGATTGTAACACTCTCACAGTTTCTTGGCTTTTCAAAACAATGCCCGATGCGTACTGATCTGCATGTAGTGTGCTAAAAAGTTCACTCTTTTAAAGGTTGTACACGACTTAATTATTTCGGGGGGATATAGCATTGGGCTCCGTACGCCCGTACGGACACATAAAACTGAGGCACGGGGGATATTGCCATGTTATTATCCTTGCCTCATCGTTGTGAGTTTGCATCAGCCTGTGACAAGAATGAACAGAACGGCTCGAGCTAAAATGTCGACTCCTCCCCTCACTCGGCGACTGCTTTCAATTAAGACCCTTTATTTGAACAGAACACACTGCATAAATGGCAGTGTGACTGAAGACCTCACTCACGAGGGGGGGAAACCTTTCCATCACGGTGTTTCAGGATGTCAGCGGCTCAGATTGATTATGAGATTAATTTTTGATGTCTTTGCTGATTAGTATGAGGGTGGGAATTTCATCTTCATTAAAGTAAATTAAGACGAACGTTTACAGATGAATGACTGAATCGGAACATAATAGCGGAGGAAGGAGACATTTTCTCTGCCTGCAAGTGGCCTGCTTTAAAACTACGTTATATAAGTATTTTAGGTTTGTTTCAGATGAAACCTTTGCAGTATAGGACTATCACCATTCCCGTGTCCACATTGTTCTCATTGGGAGTGTACTTTACCCAATGCATAGGCTGCATATGGAAGATGTTTTGGTGAGGTCTCATTGGTGATCCAATCTTTAAATCCGCGATTTGAGTTGTCCTGTGACAGTGAACTTTCCAGGATGTGCTCCCACAACGCATTCTCATCCTGTCATGTCATTTAGCCATTGTTTTTGTCGAAGCGTTGATATATAATGAAAATAGAGCCTTATGGCCTCCTCATTTGATGCCATTATTCGAGGCTAACCCTAACCCCAGCCCTAAATGTCAATTAAGAACACCAAAAAGCTCAATATTTGTTGCATATTGACCCCAGGGCAAAAAGTGTCTCTATATTACGGATCAGCATGAGAACAAAGTTCTTTTTTTTTTTTCCATAAACTTCATTGATTTTATTTGAACGTGGCAAAGTGTTTTGACTTGATTAGCAAAACATTTTAACAAATAAGAAATCTCTTCTACGCTTCCTCTTCCCAAGACATAAAGAGTTTCATTGCAAAATATCCATTTGAATAATTTTATAAAATATTTATATTTTATATTTATAAAAATGCTTCAAATGGATAATTTGCAATGAAACTCTTTATATTTTTTGATATCAGTGAATTGTATATGTAAAAGACATGAAATTTTTGATACATCCTTATGAGTAGATTTCATGCCAATTTGCTGAGAAGGGATAATTATTTTTAAAAAAACCTACAAGAGCTGACGACTTTTGAAAGGATTTTTGGAACATTTTGGTGAAGCAGTTTGTAGAGCAATCAAATCAGGGTGGTGAGCCCTTACCATACGCAGAGGTGTCTCAATGTTTCATAATTATTATTGTGCACCATTCTCCCTCATCACTCATTACCTTCTGCTAATTAACATGTTACCCAGTGGCTTATTTCTGTCCATCAAGCGCATGAATATGAATATGAATACGTACTGATTACCTCATTGTGTGTTTGGATCTGGAGGAGGCAAATCAGCCACTTTTGTCCCCATGTAAAAAGAAAAAAAACTTGTTTGGCCCTTAGAAAACCAAGTGTTGTCTCCGCTGATGACAAAGCGAAGGAAAGATGTGGCCAGAAAACATTGGACACTATGTTGTTTTAGGATTTATCATGGTATGGTACCGTCAATCTAATGCAATGTTGCAACATTTATTTTCAGCTAAAGTTGCATAAATTATCGGGCGTGATGTAGTATTGATGACGGCAGACTGGGAAGAGTCAAATCGCTCTTAAGCCGTCTCCGACACTTCAGATAGACCTTCACCTGGCTAAGGTGAGGATTCTCAGGTGGCCAAATCATGAGTGAAAATGATTCCTCCTGCCTGCTGAACCTCTGTTTCACAATCTCAGCCTGATGAATCTTGTCATCGTCATTGTGGAAAATGCTTGAGTCGTTCAGGGTGTAAAAGTCCATTCAGTGTTTCCCACGGAAATATTGGAGACTGTGGGGGCAGCCCTGGGGTGAGGCTCCGGTGAGGTCCTGTGGGGGGGGGGTGTTTTGGGTTGTGCGCAGACTGCGCACTCCGGTTGAGTTTCATGGGGTGTTGTTGTGGTAGGGGGAAACTAATACTACTAAAGTAATACTAATAAACTAATATTACGATTCTACTACTCTAATACTAACAAACAACAAATTGGTTTGCGACAGATAGATTACTGACAGATTTTTTTTTTTTAAATCCTACAAAACAAAGACTTCAAGCTGCATGTCTAAAGCCAAGCTGTATGACAAATGCCTATTTACAAAGACCACACCCTGAATTTGTGCATTTGATCTGTCTTGGCTTTGAGAAAAAGAGTTTGAGTGCCCTTTCATAATTAATCCTCTGGTTCTGGCCCATTAATGGAGACCCTCAAGCGGGCAGCCTGGTGCTCTCCTTGCAGTCTGTTACGAAGATCTGTTTTGACCTAAAATGGCAAACAACTTGTTACTGCTGCAATGAGTCATGTGATTGTAGAGCTCACTCTGAAACATTTAATTAAAGTGAAAGTGAGATGCAACTTAGGTGGGATTTGAGTATAAAAACAATGGGTGAGTGTAAATGTAAATTCACACCACTGCTTTGCCAGCGTCCTTAACCCTGTTCATTGTGGAAAAGTCTCTTTCACAATTCATGCTCAACACCAGCACAACAAGGGTAATCGCTGCCAAGCGGCTGAGTAATGGGTACATCTGCCCCCATTCATCGCACTCACCAGCTAGGAGTGTTAGTATGTCAGCCTGGCTCTTGTCCTGAGAGGTCAAGAAATGAGAGGTCAGTTAACTGTATTAAATTAAATAGGGTGGATGTTCGAGGAATAAATGAGACATAACACTAATACTGAAGGTCACAAGACAGTATCATTCCCCTACCTTGAATTTTTGTCCTCTGTGGATATGCTCTGTAAAAGGACTGGTACTCCTGAATGACATTCATCTCATCCAAGGTAAAAACCTGTTGGCCAGGATCTTAAGGTGGGCATTATTCTGCTCTTCACTTTATGAAGTTGCCTACGGCCTCAACACACTAAAGCCCCCAAGGAGATCTGGATTCTTGAACCTGTTCTCCAGGTGATGAATCAGGCCACTGATGTAAGGATTGGCAAACTATCATTAGCAGAGAAGAAAACCAACAAAGACTAAGCCACTCTTTTAATGAATTATAATACCACAAATTATATGGTCCAAAAAAACACAGTGGTTTGAAACCAGATTCTGATGAGAGATTTTCCTTTACTAAAGACAGAACTTTGTATTCCGTTTTGTTGTTTGAAGATCTCCTTCAATCTAATAACTAATTCTAAGCTGTGAAAAGTTAATGAAATGAATTTGTAATTGAATTTACATCTGTCACAAATCTTGACCACTGTTGCTCACATGGTACGTCCTCAAGACCGTGTCCTCTCCTATTCCTCTGCTCCTCATGATATATGGACTGGGTTCCTAGTCCTGAGGGGTCATCCAGATCTCTATGGAGACCGGGCAGGAAAGATCCATCTGGGGGAGAGATGCCTGCATCCTTAATGGGTCTCAAGGTTTCAATTGTGATGGGAACCTAAAATGAGTGTTGGCATTAGACTACAAATATAATTGTTTAAAATGTCCCAAGTAGTTTTCAACAATTGACACAACAACTATAACTAGTAACTATAACTAATAGTAGTTCCGGGTAGATCCTTCATGTGCAGGAAGTTCTGTGAGGTACAGTTCAGGAACCACTCGCGAGAGACAGAAATCCAAAAAACTTTTGCCTTTAATGAAGTCCGAGTCTAAGCCAAAAAACACAGGAATTGCCAAGCCACAATACGAAATCCAAAAACAGTGTCGACTAGACAGGCAGGGGACAGAACCAGTAAGACAGATGGGCAGAGCTACAAAAACAATACAAAACAATAAGTCATAGCCGATGTACAAATACAAAGGTCATACACAGGGAATCCAAACACAAATCGTAGTCATACAAAAAAGGATCAAAATCCAAAAAGATAACAGTACAAAAAGGGCAATGGCAAGAATCGTAGTCGGACAAACCAGTAGAAGAAGAACAATACTCAATGGCATAAAAGACGCTCTGCACAATGAAATATTGATCAACGTTCTGACAAGGAGCTGGCTGTGAAAAGACTGCTTAAATAGATAAGAGAGAAGTCACATGCTATGCAGGGAGCCGGTGGACTGGATCAGACTAATTAAAATGGGAAACCCTAACCACGAAAATTGGCGAAAGCCAAGACATGGACGGGAATCACACGGTCAAGAATCACGGTCAAGGAGCTCAAAGTGCACAGATAACGAGTGCAGGAAAGTAATTAAGCACGTGCGAGAGATCTCGCAGAAACGCAGGGGGAGACAGGTACAGCTGAGCAAGAGGCAGGGACTAGAACAGGGAGATTGCTGAGAGGGAATTAGTATTAATTCAACATCGGAACTGGGTTACAACCACATCGATGCCTGCTACTAAGAACTCTGGCCATGCTTGTGTGCCTGCGAGTGCTGATGACGCCTCCCCTGTTAAGCTATCCAAGGATTTGGACAATCTTCAATCTGCTTTAATGTCTGATCTAACCTCTACCATTACCGATCAACTTAAACTGCCGATTGACGCCACCCTGGCACCCATTGCTGCTGCGATTGAGGGATTTAGCTTGAGGATTGATTCTCAAGACTGCCGTATTATTGATCTGGAGCAACACCTCTCCAGTACATTTCCGTCAGGGTAAAGTAAGGTTTTGACTTTCTTAATACGTGACAGTTTATTTTTTATCTTGTTTAGTTCCTACAGCCGCAAGTTTACTTATGGTGTAGCCATAGATTGCATCTGGCATGCTCGCTACGTTGCTGGCTAGCTAGAATTTTATTTTTGTTAGCTTGCAGGCGAGCTTTTGGAGCTACTGTAATTACCCTGTAGTGTTTTCATTTTTTCTCTTAAGTATGGCATGCTATTCCTGGCTGGGTCGTTTACAAATGTGTTGAGGTGTATTTTACCAATTTACTTGCATTTATATCTGCCGACAAATCTGGGTTTGCATTTTGTGTTTTGATAATTCCAAAGGCATTGAGCTGTATTCTATATTCTATGTTAAGCTAATGTGGTTCTGACCTGAGTTTCTCGCAGGGACGTTTTGGTATAATATCTTGTTAAAATTCCTGGTTTCCAGGGCTTTCTGATCCAATCTATATACAACGGGGTGTCCGACAAGGCTGCATATTATCACCAACATTGTTCAATCTGTACACTGAGCAAATATTTTCAATTTCTTTTGGTGGTTGAAACATCAACAATCTGCGATATGCTGATGACACCGTCCTGAGGGCAGAGAATGAAGAAGATCTACAAAACATCTTAAACATAGTCAACCATACAGGGAAAGAATTCGGCATGAAAATGAAAGCAAAGAAAACAAAAACCATGCACATATCTAAGAAGCAGCACCAACTCCCAACACTAAACATCAAAATAGATCATGATGATATAGAACAAGTGACAGAATTGACCTACCTGGGTCAACTAATAACTATCGATTGCAAGTGCGAGAAAGAAATCAAGAGAAGAATCGGAATAGCCAAAATAGCCTTTAACAACTTGCAAAAAATCCTGACATCGAGGAAGATAACACTCAAAAAGAGACTCCGAATCTTAAAATGCTATGTAACGTCCACCCTAATCTATGGATGTGAAACGTGGACTCTCAATAAGAACATCACCGGCAAATTAGAAGCTTTCGGGATGTGGCGCATCCGGAGGATGCTGAAAGTTTCATGGAAGGAGAGAAAAACAAATGAGGAAATCTTGAAAATGGCTAAAATTGAAAGAACTTTGGTTACCTACATAATGAAACAACAAAATTGTTTCTTCGGCCATATTATGAGACACAGCCCCTTTCAAAAACAGCTCCTGGAAGGGAAGATCAACGGCAAGAGGAGAAGAGGAAGACCACGCAGACAGTGGATTGATAACATAACATCATGGAACAATCAATCCTATCCTCAATGCAGACTAGACGTGCAAAACAAATAATTCTGGAGGGAAATGACATCCAACCTCAGGCGAGGAGATGGAACTGAATGATGATGAGATGCATGAGAATCAGACAAAGAGTTTTCCCACCATTTCTCTCCATTGGGGAGGGAAATTTAGGGACTGGGGGAGGGGAGGGAGAGGGGGATACATGTGTGAGCGTGTGACTTTGTCTCTATTACTGCAAATTTGTATTATGTTTTATGTGTTTTTTTTCTTTATTTATGCATTTTTATTTGATTTGGTTAACCTTGTTTGATCATGTGGTGGTTGCTCCATTACCTGAGGTTCATTGATTTTTGCATGGTGTAGGGGTGCTGTACCCCCAGCTTAGCCCGTCTTGCTTTTTTTTAATTCACTCTTATTTAAAGTATGGGTGATCATGTTAAAAATGATTCATCTTTGAGATTCTTGAGCTGGAATGCGAAAGGGATGAATAGCCCTGTGAAGAGATCTAGAGTGTTCTCTCACCTAAAACAACTGAGGGCAGATGTAGCTTTTCTTCAGGAGACTCACCTGCGTGTTGAGGAACAACTTAGAGTAAAACCCCCTTGGGCTCAGCATTATTTTCATTCTAATTTTGATTCCAGGGCCAGAGGAGTTGCCATTCTAATCCACAAAAATTTACACTTTTCCTAAACCAAGGTTATAGCTGATGAAAATGGTAGATATTTAATCATAGTGGGCTCTATTTACCACACAGCTGTTATTTTGGTGAATGTATATGCACCTAATTTTGATCATTTAGAACTTGCTAATAACTTTTTAATGCAGATCCCAAACCTGAACACCCGTTTATTAATATTTGGTGGAGGCCTGAATTGTGCTGTCAATATGACGTAGCGTTCAGGAACCACACGCAAGATATGGAAATCCAAAAAAAAACATATGCCTTTAATGAGGTCTGAGTCAAATCCAAAAAACACAGGAAATGCCAAGCCACAATACGAAGTCCAAAAACTGCGTCAACTAGACAGGCCGGGGTCAGAACCAGTAAGACAGATGAGCAAAGGTACATAAATGGTAGGCAAAAAGTCGTAGTCGATGAACAAAGCCAAGGGTCATACACAGGGCTTCCAAACACAGAAATCGTGGTCATACAAAAATGGGCCAAAATCTGATAAGACAAAACAATACAAAAGGGGCAATGGCAAGAATCGTAGTCGGACAAACCAGTAGAAAAAAACAATACTCAATGGCATACGAGGCGCTCTGCCCCATGAAATATTAATCAATGTCGTGACAAAGTCAGTGACGTTTCCTAAATAGATGGGAGGGAAGTCACATGCTATGCAGGGAACAGATGAGCTGGATCAGACTAATTACAACGGGAGGAACACATGAGGGAAACCCTAACCACGAATATTGGCGAAAGCCAAGACGCGGACTTCAATCACACAGACAGCCTATGAAATTTAAACAGTTCCGGTCCAGGAGTTCTAAGTGCACAGACAATGAGTGCAGGAAAGTAATTAAGCACGTGTGAGAGATCTCACAGAAACACAGGGGGAGACAGGTACAGCTGAGCAAGAGGCGGAGACTAGAACAGGGTGATTGCTGAGAGGGAATTAGTACTAATTAGTAGCAGTGTAACTTTAGTTAAAACTGTAGAGTGCTTTTTAGTGAGTTAGTCATCTATATACATGGATTAATTGGGTTAGTAGACTATGATACAAAATACAAATGTTAGTTTTGTTAGTAATCAGAACAGCAAGGCGAAGGAATAATATGAAACACCTGAAACCATAGAAATCAGCCGAAGCAGGGGAGCACACAGACCGGGGAGACGGACTGAAACAACTAAATACAAAACCCAAAACCAGTGAAGTTGGCACGTTGTGTAAATCATAAATAAAAACAGAATATAATGATTTGCAAATCCTTTTCAACCTATATTCAATTGAATACACTGCAAAGACAAGTTACTTAATGTTCAAACAGGTAAACTTTGTAATTTTTTGCAAATATTAGCTCATTTGGAATTTGATGCCTGCAACATGTTTCAAAAAAGCTGGCACAAGTGGCAAAAAAGACTGAGAGAGTTGAGGAATGCTCATCAAACACTTATTTGGAAAATCCCACAGGTGAACGAGCTAATTGGGAACAGGTGGGTGCCATGATTGGGTATAAAAGCAGCTTCCCTGAAATGCTCAGTCATTCACAAACAAGGATGGGGCGAGGGTCACCACTTAATGAACAAATGGGTGAGCTGATTGTGGAACAGTTTATTAACAACATTCCTCAAGGAGCCATTGCAAGAAATTTAGGGATTTCATCATCTACGGTCCGTAATATCGTCAAAAGGTTCCGAGAATCTGGAGAAATCACGGCACGTAAGCGACAAGGCCGAAAACCAACATTGAATGCCCGTGACTTTCGATCCCTCAGGCGGTACTGCATCAAAAACCGACATCAGTGTGTAAAGGACATCACCACATGGGCTCAGGAACACTTCAGAAAACCACTGTCAGTACCTACAGTTCGTCGCTACATCTGCAAGTGCAAGTTAAAACTCTACAATGCAAAGCGAAAGCCATTTATCAACAGCACCCAGAAACGCCGCCGGCTTTGCTGGGCCCAAGCTCATCTAAGATGGACTGATGCAAAGTGGAAAAGTGTTCTGTGGTCTGACGAGTCCACATCTCAAATTGTTTTTGGAAACTGTGGACGTCGTGTCCTCTGGACCAAAGAGGAAAAGAACCATCTGGACTATTATAGGCGCAAAGTTCAAAAGCTAGCATCTGTGATGGTATGGGGGTGTATTAGTGCCCAAGGCATGGTCAACTTACACATATGTGAAGGCACCGTTAATGCTGAAAGGTACATACAGGTTTTGGAGCAACATATGTTGCCATCCAAGCAACGTCTTTTTCATGGACGCCCCTGCTTATTTCAGCAAGACAATGCCAAGCCACATTCTGCACGTATTACAACAGCATGGCTCCGTAGTAAAAGAGTACGGGTACTAGACTGGCCTGCCTGTAGTCCAGACGTGTCTCCCATTGAAAATGTGTGGCACATTATGAAGCGTAAAATACGACAACGGAGACCCCGGACTGTTGAACAACTTAAGCAGTACATCAAGCAAGAATGGGAAAGAGTTCCACCTGAAAAGCTTCAAAAATTGGTCTCCTCAGTTCCCAAACGTTTACTGAGTGTCGCTAAAAGGAAAGGCGATGTAACACAGTGGTAATAAGGCCCCTCTGCCAACTTTTTTGCAATGTGTTGCTGCCTTTAAATTCTAAGTTAATGATTATTTGCAAAAAAAAAAAAAAGTTTCTCAGTTTGAACATTAAACATCTTGTCTTTGCAGTGAATTCAATTGAGTATAAGTTGAAAAGGATTTGCAAATCATTGTATTCTGTTTTTATCTACGATTTACATAACGTGCCAACTTCACTGGTTTTGGGTTTTGTACAAGACAGGGGAGACAAGTGCGATGGAACTAAAAATGGCAAGAACTGAAAACCTGAGTTTTACTATAACAAAAAAGAATAAAGAAAAGACAAAATCATGACCACTGAACATGAGCAGAAACATGAACACAAAACCATAACCCTGACAGCTCCTGGGGACAGTAATGTAGTTCAGACAGAAATAGAAATAGGTTGAAAAGTATCACAATCTGGAAAGAGAGATTAAGAGTTTATGGAATACAAACAAATGTTGTGCCAGTGATAGTTGGGACATTGGGGTCAGTGTCAAAGGAGTTGAAAGGCTATTTGGAGCTACTAGGAATTCCAGACAAAAGAAGAACAATGCAAGAGTCCACACTCCTCGGATTGGCACATATCATTAGAAAAGTGTTGGAAGTCTGAGGTCTCGGGCCGAGGCTTGACTTGTAACTGTATTTCCGTAAAAAAAAACCCTGTGTTTTAGTTGTTATTATTATAAATATTAATAATAATAATAACAATAATGAGAATAACATTTGTGCTTTCATGGGTTAGTTATTTGCTATACACATTTCAGAGTATATATATTTCAGCATGTCATTTTGTTCCTGAATTTCTGTTATTCACTTTTGATAGTTTGATAGTGTTTTTTCTGCTCTTTGGGGTATGAATTATGCAGAAGAAAACTCACTGAGCATCTTTCTCATGCACCCTAAACACATGAATACCTGCCTGGGCTCGTGTTGAACCCCCCTGCAGGGGGGCAGAGCCACACAGCTGAGCAGGCCCTTGTTCTACACAAAAAGAGTCTCACCATTTGTTTCTAGCGGGACTTAGTCCAACGTGCCCACCTCACAAACTGCATGACATGCATGGGCATCGCGGCATCGCTGCATCGCTGCATCGCAGATGCCTTAGTCACCGGTGCCATCACCAGGGAGATCCTGAGATTATCCCCACTTGTCTGATCCCTCAACACCTGACTCACGGAAATCTATCTGGAAGCGAGGTCATCACACATTTCAAATTAGTCAAATAAGCCCAAGAAAGGGACAAGAAAATATTAATTGTATCTGAAGCCCTATCGTCACCAAGACAAAAATCTAATACACATCTATTTAGAGACACAGTCTGCATTATCTGTTGCCTTCTAAGCCATAATTGTTCCTTTCTTACCACAATTACCTCAGAGCTCAGTCTTGGGTCTGGGAAAGAAACTGACAATGTAACTTTTCACACAAAGGGGAAAATATACTATAAAAAACATAGGGCCAACCGAAACTACATGGCTGCCAGTTTGAAGAAGGGAATTAGCTGTGACTAGTACCGATGAGTAAGCAAAAGTTTGTGATTCTGAAACTTAACTAGATGGGCTTTATGGATGACATTACAGATGGCAGACAGGTCTTTAAAAGACCTGGACCAAAATGATCTCTTCCTGGGTAGAACTGGCACTCTTAACAGGGCAGAGTGTTATTTACCACAGTTCTGAGGGAAGCAAATCGCAGTTCCAGCTACTCAGTCACATAGAAGCCGTGAAAATTGACGACCTGCAGGGTGCAGGAAGAATAGAAGCTTCCAATGTATACTCGGACATCCTATCAATCAGCCCTGAGTAAGACTAGGCCATTGGATTGAATGGAAGCCCCCCTCCAACCCACCCCAGGAATGTGAGCCTCTCACACAGGAACAGCATCAGCCCAGAAGTGTGCGTGAGGATTAGGAGCCCGAACGACAGTCTTTTGTGAGGGGAGGACTGAGTTAAGAGGTCCCATGTCTAGGGGTCGTGAGGGGTGAAGGCTGCCGAGGGAGTGGACAATGGCAACGACACGTCTGTCTAGAAACCTTGAGATGGATGAGACCACCAGAGCCGCTAACATTCCTGCTGGACATCTGGACATGAATCTGATCCATCACACAGTGAGCACATCTGGCCTGCCATATAATGACACCTCAGTGATATAATAAGCATGGTGATGATGTTAAAATAACTGCAGATATTTATAATTTTTAAGACCATGTTGAAATACGAAATGATATTCTTTCATCTTAACCCCCAAACAAACTGTGGAAACAGAATAATGGTTGTTGGGACTCTGGTATAATAAAATGCCTGATGCTGTAGTTTACACATCTTACAAAGTAATAGAGGACAAAGAAATGGAATATACATCCAAAACTAAATGCCTTATGTTTGAAGGCCTGGGACATCATAATGACTAATTTCATTCGGCTATGGACTTTTCTCGAAGTTGATGAACGTTGGGCCAAACTCTGATGATCTGTGTGGAAATGACCAAAAGAAAAACGAAACCAAAACGAAACAATTTTTTTATATGCTTGCCTTGAGACTGATTTGTTCACTAGCCAGTCATTTTAATCAATTGGAATCGCTGTCAGTTTGTGCCTCATAATGGATCTATTTAAATGAAATATGCACTTATTGTTGGTAGCTAGCCCAATAATCAGACTGAATGTTGATGCTGCAAAACTGTTCATGCATTATTTTTATATAAATTCTTCAAGAATAATGGCATGATAGTTGGAGAATGTAAAGCCATTTATGGGAAATTCATGACATGTCAAAGACATCTTTTTTAAGATCACACACAAACATAATTTCTGTGGAAACTTGGGAAAGGAATGTATTAAAACGGCCTTACGGCCTTATAGTCCAGACACCAGTTGTCAGAAAAGATGCCCCTACTGTGCTTACATCAGAACTACTAATACGGCTTCACTTATGTAACCAGGACTCAGTTTTGAACTGAGTCAACACAGCTGGCAGATTTGCACAGTCCTTTACTTGGTTTTTGGCACATCTGATTTACTAAATACCTGAAAAAAGACATTATAAGATGAGGTCTTTCTGAATGCATGTTGCAATGTGAGCTTTTGCCATCTAACGTCATGTTTACTCACTAAACATAGTGTAGAACCTGAGGGCAGATAGATTCCCTTTGAGGCTTGGCAGACAAGCGAATAGACAACTCAACACTGGGCTGTTTAATTCCTGCCCAACTACTCCATTCCATAGGCTTTCCATCACTATTGTGCACAGCATCGAGACAAACACATACAAGCACAAACAAGCTGTGTCAGTCATCACCGTAGAGATGCCTTTGGCCAGGGATATGCAGGTTTGGTTGACTTTTTTCTGACTCAGTTAAACATCATCCCTCAATGATGATTGTCATTCCATAACAAAATAATTATTTGTTTGATGTGGGAACCATAATAAAGCACTTTATTTCATCAGTGAATATGCAGTATCCAGACCAGCTTTCTCAGGTATAATTTTGGAATTGTTTGCTTATTATATTGGGACCTATGTAGAGACAACTGCAATGCTATTCCTTCATCCTGCACTGTGTCACAGGATTAATTAAGTTCTGTATTTTGGAAATATTTGAACTTTACAGTGCCCCTCACTTTATTGCAGGGAACCCAGGGTATGTGCCTTTCGTGTTTAAAAAAGTATTCAAAATATCTGATCAAACAAAGAAAGGGAATTTCGTTGTCAAGGGAGGACATGTTAATGTTTGCTGATTACGACTAAATATCATCCAATTAGAACCTGACTCATGTGCGTCAAGAGAACAGTTTTCTCAGTTTAAATAGTCCCATAGTAAGGCAATTTGCAATGAGGAGTTGGAATTAAAATGGTATTCAGTGCCACGAGCACATTCCTGCTGATCCTCAATTTTCTTGAGAAAGCATTAATCAGGACAAATATCTGATTAAAAAGAGTGACTTATCATCTACCCTCAATACTCTGCCCATTAAAATTTATTCCAGATCTCAGTAACCACATAAAATTAGCTTTTATTTAACAACTGTGTTGGGGCCTCACTACATGTTTAAACAAAGAGAGGCCTACATGTAAAGTCAAAAGCCTAACCATGGAATTCCGCCAAAACCCCATCAGGCTTTGCGAAGTTTGGGCTGAATTCGAACGCTGGTGTCCCATTGGACAAGAGCCGTGGACACGCCAGGGGAATCCCTAAGACGCAGCCATGACGTCATGGGGACTATAAGACTCTGAACACACCTCCGTACCTTCCCTTTTCCATAGCGACGCGAGTTGCTATAGGAGGTGTCGGTAACACAAAGTTGTGTCGCTTTTATTTTAACCCAGGCCGCAGTCCCCACGCGGTGAACGAGCTATACAGGCTGCTTCCCAGTCTCTTTTGTTTTGGTGCAACGGTTGGATTAAAAGAGCAATTTTTCTTATTCTGGCTACCTGCAAGAGAACGAGATACGGAACATTCGTTATTCGTTCGGAACGAGAAGAATAATATCCACGCACGCTCTCTCTCTCTCCCAAATCGACCCGCTGCGTCCTACTCTACCCCACGTGTGGATCACCTCGCCGTGGACGCACCGGCCATCAGCCCGCCGCCTCGTTGGAACCCGAAGAAACTTCCCCCAACCAGTGCACGGACTGTTCTTAAAAGTAAAAGGCTTTTGTCTGGGCAGAGATTAGTATTAGCGCGTATTACACTGTTCCATTTTGTATTTTTGTTCTTGTCGCCGATTCTGCAGACCGCCGAGTCTTCTATGTTTTACTAGTTGTGCCATTTGCTTAGGTTTATTCTGTTAGCTGTGGTTTTCACTGTGTGTCCCGCCGCCGAGCGGATAAGCTAGCAAACTGCACTTTATCAGCGAAGTAATCAGGAACACAGCGAACGAGCCCCAGTTCGCTCGCCTGGCTCCTGTATGATAAAGCGCAGTTGCTGCGAGAACCCTTTTCTTTGCTTGTTCCTCGTTGTTGCACGTATTCTCTTATTTCCTTTCGTCTTTCCCTGACTAACCTACACACTCACACACCCACACGCATCACACACCAGAAGGTGCGCTACGGAGTGCATGGGAGCGCGGCTTCGCTGGCCTCACGCATCTTTCCATTAAAGTGTGCGGAATCGCGGTCCTCATTGCGCTCCGCTCCTCCCCCTTCGACTTTCTCGGTCACCGTTTCCGAGTGATGTACCTACGCACGTGGTCACGTCGGCCATCTTGCTCTCCCGTTTCCCCCTGCCCTTTTCTCGTGACGTACCTACGCACGTGGTCACGTCGGCCATCTTGCTCTCCCGTTTCCCCTGCCGTTTCCGAGTGACGTACCTACGCACGTGGTCACGTCGGCCATCTTGCTCTCCCGTTTCCCCTGCCCTTTCCTAGTGACGTACCTACGCACGTGGTCACGTCGGCCATCTTGCTTTCCCTTTTTGTCCCGATCCTCCTCCGGGTGACGTACTCACTCACGTGACTACGTCTGCCATTTTAATCTCCCCTTTTTCTTCCCTTATTCCCTGTTGTGCCCTCACGTGTGCAGTGTCTGTTGCCCTCAATCATAGTTGCTTGTAAATGTAGCCATTTTCTTGGTAGTTTTAGAAATAATAGATGTTTGTTGACTAAAGTATTATTGATTGCCATCAGTGTTACCAAAGTTCAATAAATTCTGTTATAATTTCTGAACAGCTCCCTGTGATTATTTGTGCATGTTATTGCGGTAACAGCTGGTCGGGAGGTCCAGTGTTCGAATTTCACCCTTCATTGTTAATTCCACAAATGTAGATATTCTAATATTGACATTTTGGCTTAAACAATTCCTTTGAGACTGAAATTTTGGTTCGGTTATTGGTCCCTGATCCCAAGGTGGTGCCCCGCTGTTATTAGCTCATATTAGCAATCCTATTAATACTAACAATCCTACTAGTATTAATTAAGATCATTAATACTTCTGTGTAACCGAACCTGCTCTTCCCAGATTACCCCAACAACTGTTACCACCTTACGGGAATCATTACTCCTACAATTACAATTAATTACAATTAATGTATGATATTTGTTATGGCCCCAATTTGTTATGACATTTCGGACAGCAAGGGATGACAGACAAACTTTTAAAACTCAAACAGATTTAATAAAACAAAGCCTGACCAAGATTGAAATAATAAAGAAAATGATATAGTTACAGTCCTATGAGATGGGGTTGCTTTGTTGCAAAAATCCACAAAACGATCTTCACAGGTCTTGTACAAAGTGACAAGTCTGTTTATATGCATCCTTCCACAATTTCTGCTAGCAATCTCTCCTACTACTTTAGTCTCTCAATTTTTATATACTTACATACTCTTTCCCGGCCCCCTACCATCTTCCAGACTTTTTTCAATTCTCTGGGACTTTCCCCTCTGAGGCATGCCCAGGAAATACCCAAAACCGAGCTCCACACTGGGCTTAACAATAAAAATGTCAATATTGCCATTTAGTGGCTTTTTTCACCCCACATTACACCTCAAACAAAAAAAAACATTGTGAAGGTTTCCATTAAAACTCGTAAAATGACCTATTTTGTGACTATTTTCCGTTTCTGTCTTTTCCCTACAAGGTGCTGGATTTATTCATTTTGAAATCAATAGCTCAGTAATCTGAAGGGAAAGGTTGCCACTTTTGTGAAACAACGCCCTGTTATTTGTGAAATAAACTTCTGCAGTTGCTGTGGAAAAGAGACAGGCAACTGACAGTTTAGGAAAAAAATAATAATAAAAATGTCTTCATTAGGGGTCTAAATAGTATTGAATTTATATAATCTATTTAAAAATGATACAAATATAGAAAAAACTATTAATAAAGCAGTTATAACCAAATCCTGTGTCATGGCACACCTGCCTCTCAATATTGAAATTGGTTTATATTTAACATGACGATGAACTTTAACATCGGCACATCAGTCTCTGGACCAATCATCGGCCTGTCCCCCTTCAACATCGGCGCATCAGTCTCTGGACCAATCGTCGGCCGACACACCTACTGAACAGAAGAGAACACAAACAAAACAGCACCAGCCTGCCACAAGGAGCCAGAAAGTACAAATACACACATTTCCATAAATGATAGCCTACTCTGCCCCGGGTCGTAACGCTAGACATCAGCCGCCGTGCGCCCATTCCCCATGAGCTCCACAGCTACGAAGTGAATTTTATCTTGTGTGTGGAGCTTTGTGTGGAGCTGGCAATCGTTACCAAGGCCATTCCTCAAAAGCTCCTTGGCCACAGGGCGGATATTTAATTTAGTGGCACTGCAATGCGTGGGCCGCAGCACCAGCCGCCATGTGGCCGTTCCCTATGAGCTCCTGGACTATGAGGGGAATATACCATCTAGTGAACAGCGGACACCTGTAAGCATGCTGATGACAAACGCTAAGATGGGCAAATACTAACCCAGCAAACCACCTGATATGCAATAATGGGATTTGAATATTAATAGGATATTGAATAAGGACAGAAGCTATAAATATTTCTTAATTCAAATTCTTCAAATTCAATGTCATGATGCAAAGGGAAAACTCTCCAGTAGGAAGAAACCTTAGGCAGAACCCAGCTCCAAAATGCGAAAACACCCCTGTGTCCCTGAGGTCATTCCTGAAGACAGGAGAATGCAAACACAGCAGAATTATATCGCCTCAATGAATTCAAGATTAAGTTCACACAATTGAAAAAATTCATAAGAAGCAACAATGCTGGCTAGGGCTGAGGTTTTGTTTTTGTTCAGACTAGATTCATCTTATTTCAATTCACCGCATCTAAATTTATTGCGATTCACTGCATTTCAATAAGATGAGTCATTTTCTTCTGACACACAGCTATTGACTGCATTTCTATTTATTGTGACTCGCTGCAATTAAATAAATTGCTCAAATTATTGCAATTACTGCAAATAAACTAATTGTAAATAATGGTTTTTAATTTGCGATTCACTGCATTAAAACACTTTTGTGATTTACTGCATTTTAATACATTGTGATGCACTACATTTTGGCATGTTGAGATTCACAGCACTGTGATTTTTTTTTCACTGCAATTCATAGCATTTTGATTCACAATGTTTCATTGAAATACTGTATTTATTTTTGCTTTGTTCGTGCACATGCTGTTGATGTATTGTATCGTGTTTGGTTTTGCTTTTTGTTCAATTCAATTCAGAATTGCTGAGTGAGGCAGTCTGGAACCCTCACCCTCATGGCTGTTGGCGCTACAAATTAGCATGAGATTACAAATGTCACTGCAAGTAGTTATCAATGTGGTCCTGCAACCTGAGGTATTTTATTTGAACAATACTATTTCTAATGCAGGCATTCTAATCTAACAGCTCTCTGGATTATATCACAACTGCAAAATAATTAATTTATTTTTACCCAATCCGTTTTTACCTGATTGAAGCCTATCTTGATAAAGAAAGAATGTCCAAAAATTCAGTCAGAAGTGGCAAATTACCGCCTATGGGCAGCTAGCTTTTAAAAGTGACTTAAAGAGAAACAGGCGATGCTCAACCAAAAACTGACTGAATAAAAGCACCAAAGGTGCTGATGCCTCGGTGCTCACAGCAGTGACAAGTATGTCCCTTGATGAAGGAGTAAAGTTTTGTATGGACATGTCAGAGTGCCTTAGCTATGCATCTATGGTTGACATAAGCTATGTCTCCATCCACTTGTCAATCGAATTACCTGAAGTTCGCCAAAAAAATTCATGCGAATAAAGGCGGCGAAAATGCAATCCCACCTAACAGCATTGAAGCGAACAAAAACTTGAGCGTAGCCTAATGACGTCATTTGCTGCTTTGCGATCAAATCGGTGTATCAAATAGATTTGACATTTTACGCTGTTTCCATTCATTTACACACTGAATCGCATAACCTTCGAGTGAACGGATGTAGTTTGGTAGGCAAAAAAAATAACTAGTTGGCAATAAAATGCGGCTGAAACAATCAGCAAATCTAAAAAGCGAATATAAACTTTTTACTCAAACGAACACCAATAACTGCAATAAAAGTAGCTAAATGAACAAATGACGTGGTTATGCTAGATCGTTAAGAGCTGCTCACATCATCTACTTTAACTTAAATACGAATTTAACAGGTTGTTATCTGACGATGAACATAAACTAAAGCTGGGTAAGAAAATGACACCAACAACAAAATTCATTAGGGGTCAGCTAATGCAACAAATTTTCCAAAAATGCAGTCATTTGATAAACTTACCTACAAGCGTGTTCCAATGAAAATGAATTAGTTGTTTGAAACAATTGCTTTCCCCATGACACGCATTACTTCCGCATTCCTCGTTTCCTATTGGAGTCTATGGAAGTGTCAAATAGTGCTATAAGTCGAAAACAAAGCTCTATCTCATAAATCTGGCAAATTTTGGTCCAAGATATAGTGGCATTTAACCCATAGAGCCATATTCTAGGACTTGATTTTGACTGGCGGAGCAGCTATCCCGGTAACAGACAGACACACAAACGAACTACTGTATGCCCTGCTTGCGTGCATGCGCACCGAAGCGTAATGATGCACCTTAGTTCTATTGATGTGAATTTGACTCAAAATTAAACATAAAACACATGTATTTCAACAGATTTCATTTGCTATTATAGGAGACATGCTCAAGCAATTTGCACGGTTGATCAATTCTGCTATAATTACTCCTGTGCCCCTTTCGCATAATACGTGTTAGAAGAGCTCCTATGCTATGTTTTGCAGTGCTAAAAAACAAACTTAGATCTCTGAACTGCCACAATTCATTTTTCCAGATGAAAATGCAGAGGCAAAGTAGTACTTGACCAAGCTCAGCAAAGCATGGAATTCATAAGAAAGGCATACATTGCTGCATTTCATTGAATAAAAGATTACACAGGCTCTACAAGTTTTATTCTACATAGTGAGATTGAACTTTTCTGAAAATAGCCAGTGTTTTAGCAAAAGCATTGCCATCACTGACTGCAATGGAATAAGTCAGTTTGTAACTCAATTTCCAAATTAACAGCACACTGAGAAAATACAACCTGAGGAAAATTTGCAAACAAATATTGGTTGTGCTAATAAATTAGCATCAACACACGTACAAGCAGAAGGAGGGCTGGGGGTTTCCCAGCTTAAGTAGACTGTCATATTGGGACAGTGTGATTGTAAAGGGTATAGATGGTGGGGTAATAGAATAGCTCAAATTGACCGCCTGAACCAACTTGGAAGCATTGCCTTTGTTCTCAAGTTACCCAATCATTTTCAATGATATTTTGCGGAAGTGTGGGCCATGGCCCAAGGAACAATCCATCTGATTTCAGCATTGGTCTGGATTTTAAAGAATTCTTTATCATTATGGGATTGCGGTGTATGAATAAATGCCATACATCTTACAATCCATGAGCTAGTTGCAACGTTCCAAATGTTTTGGCAGAAGTATACTTTTCCAGAGTGCTTTAAAGTTTATTGCTGCATGAAATAAATAATCCAGACTAGCATTTCGTTGCATATGGAGTCAGAAATTTCATTTGTAATAAGTCCGTTTTTTTTTTTAAGTTTATTGAGTTTATCACAAGGTGACATATTAAAGTAATGCTGAACTAATGCATGTCTGATAATTCGCTTTTACCCAAATAGTACCCGGTAAATGACTTTAGTTTCGGTGCATCTCTCTCTCTCTATCCTACCATGCTCCATTGCTTTCTACAAAACAAACACAATAATGAATTCATTGTTTGTAATCTTGACAAATTTCTCACTGTTCTCAAAATATATGTAAATTAACATCCCTTAAAAGTGGAAATGAAGCAAAGAAAACTGTGACCATTTTTGGTTGCTTTTTTATTTTTGGAAATAGATGGCTTTTCATTACACCCGAAATTCAAGTAGTTTTGCTGGAAAATTACATGTTTATACCGAATTTCGCCATTAGGGCGCAGCCATGTTTTAAAAATGCAGGTGCTAAATCATCAGAATGGTTAGCATTTATGGATGTTTTAGCTGGCCATTGACGTTAGCTTAATGTTAGTTTGGGAGCTAACTATCAAATAAACATGGCAGGTCTTGGAAAAAGAACAGGGGGATCATTCTGTATTGCCCCTGGCTGTTCAAATGAATATTATTGGGTAAAAGAGAGGGGCAAATCAATTCATTTTCACGTTTTTCTGTGAACCAGCCTAAACTGCTCTAAAGATAGTTAGCCATACTGAAACGCCTCAGCCCCCCTGTGGGACCTGGGCTAAAGCCCAACGCCCACTGGCCGCGAAGCATTGCGTCAAACTCCAAATGCTTTTAAACTCCCACTGGAAGCGTCTGTTGCGTCAATATTAACGGATGACAACAAGACCGCAAAGTAAGCCTTGGGTGTCACTCTCAAAATTTTAAACAAGACAATGTTTAATTTTGAAAAAACCAACCAATAAAACTTACTTTCAGTGATGGCAAAGTGCGACAGTCAGGTAACTATGCACTATAGGTTATATACATGCATTTTCCTCTTAAATTAAGATTCACTTTACCCAGCAACAAATTAGTGAGCTAGCTAACTTAGCAGTGTGAAGTTCTTATCAGTGTACCTTGAGTTACGTACTGTCTAACTGTACATCGCTCAATAACTTAAATGCCTGCAAAATAGCGGATTTCCTTTCAAAACTGCGACGGTTAAAAAGCAGGTAGACAGTTGCATGTGAGGTTGCCGCTAAATGTGTGCCACTAATGATGAGGCGAAATAGTTAAGTAATCTAAAAGACAAATGCATTTTTATTGTGTTGACGCTTCAGAAATTGAGCAGTGGCGAAAATGTAAAAAAAATCTGATGCGCGTCTTACGCCTCCAGTGGACGTTGGGCTTAAATGTTGCGTTCACCCCAATGTAAACAACATAGAATGTTGGTTGTAAACAACCATTCTTGTGATGTCATGATGTTTCGAAAACAAAGATGGCGGCACCCAGGCTGAAAACATTAAAGCCATTTTTTTGTGCTTTATTCTAAATAATGGCTTTATATTTCAAACTATATTTTTATTTATGGTATATTTAAATAATCAACTGGTGCTATAGACATCTGTTTTATTCGACTGCTTCATTTCCACTTTAAGGGATGAACTATTAAGTGCAAACTTATCACAAAGTCATGGTGACTTCATCATTTCTTAATGATGAGCAACAGGAATTCACATGTCCTGTTTTCATTCATGCATTGAATTATCCTGAGTCATGCATTAGTTCAGCATTACTAAAGCATATTGTCACCTTATTATAAATTGTGACTGTTTATTGTGTCCCTAACAGATGGATATTTCCATTTACAGCCAGTTTAAGATTATGTGCTTTGCTCCAATTACTGTATCATCTTTTGTTAAATGAAAATTTGCGAGTTGTGTGGCCATTAATTTTTTAAATATCAAATATACAAATTTAAAACAATTTCCACATCAGTTTAAATTGAGGCATTTCTGTTTTTACACCCAACACCTATTTTGGAATGAATGAATGAGTTTATTGTCATTGTTACAGAATAACAGCGAGATTGTTTGGAGAGAAAGTGCTCTGAGGCGCCGCAACGTGCATCCCACCGCCAACTCCAGTTCCTTCTTTGAAAATTAAAGGTTGCAGTTAACACAGAAGATGACATCAGACAGGGGAGGTGCTGAATTCTTTTCAGTTTGGGTTGGAACAAGCAATTTCGATTGATCCACTATTCATTTTGTACATTTTTTACTTCACGCTTCAGGGCCACCAGTTCTCCCAGTTGGTCTCCCATCCTCTTGTCCAGTCTCTTGCCCAAATTCTCAGTCAAACGCACAAACTCCCCACACTGACTCAACACAGCGTCCATCTTTCTGTGCATTTTTGCAGATGATCCCAGAGTGTTTTTGAGCAACTCGCCATTCTCCGATACTCCACTGAAGCGCTCCATAATAATTTTGGTGCAAGGCAGCGCGTGGGCCATTTTTCTTGCTCCCCGCTCGCGTACTTTGCGGTAGACCAGAGCAACTCCCATGCCAATTAGGAGAAATCCCGTCACCATTAATCCAAAAAGATAAAAATCCTCCACATCTTCAAGGGATAGTGCCGCCAGACACAGAACTTGCCATCTCGAACGTAGCCAGCAGCGAAAGTCGCGTCTGGGCAGCGCGTTTCACCAGGTGCTCCGCTTCTCGGTGATAATATTTTGTCAATCGCATTCAGGGACCAGCTAATTAATTCCATCTTTACTTGAAGAGCCTCAGAAGCAGATGGAAGGTCCAAAAAAAGGAAAGAGGGGGTAACAGGACAAAACAGGACAAAGAAAGAAGATGCAGCAGGAGCAGAGATGGAGCGCGACTGCTCTCCTCAGAAGGCGGGAGAAGAAGAGTAGAGTAATTCAGATAGAGAAAATGTTCACTCCTGCACTGCTAGACTCTAGTAATTAAGAAGAATTGTCAAAAAAAAATAACCAACCTTACCATATTTGGTCAATGCAGTATCCTTGTAATATATATATATATATATATATATATATATATATATATACAAAACCCAAAACCAGTGAAGTTAGCCCATTATGTAAATTGTAGATAAAAACAGAATACAATGATTTGCAAATCCTTTTCAACTTATATTCAATTGAATACACTGCAAAGACAAGATGTTTAATGTTCAAACTGAGAAACTTTTTTTTTTTTGCAAATAATCATTAACTTAGAATTTAAAGGCAGCAACACATTGCAAAAAAGTTGGCCGGGGGGCCTTAATACCACTGTGTTACATCGCCTTTCCTTTTAGCGACACTCAGTAAACGTTTGGGAACTGAGGAGACCAATTTTTGAAGCTTTTCAGGTGGAACTCTTTCCCATTCTTGCTTGATGTACAGCTTAAGTTGTTCAACAGTCCGGGGTCTCCGTTGTCGTATTTTATGCTTCATAATGCGCCACACATTTTCAATGGGAGACAGGTCTGGAATACAGGCAGGCCAGTCTAGTACCCGCACTCTTTTATAACGGAGCCATGCTGTTGTAACACTTGCAGAATGTGGCTTGGCATTGTCTTGCTGAAATAAGCAGGGGCGTCCATGAAAAAGACGTTGCTTGGATGGCAACATATGTTGCTCCAAAACCTGTATGTACCTTTCAACATTAATGGTGCCTTCACATAAGTGTAAGTTGCCCATGCCTTGGGCACTAATACACCCCCATACCATCACAGATGCTGGCTTTTGAACTTTGCGCCTATAAAAGTCCGGATGGTTCTTTTCCTCTTTGGTTCGGAGGACACAACATCCACAGTTTCCAAAAACATTTTGAAATGTGGACTCGTCAGACCAAAAAACACTTTTCCACTTTGCATCAGTCCATCTTAGATGAGCTTGGGCCCAGCGAAGCCGGCGGCGTTTCTGGGTGCTGTTGATTAATGGTTTTCGCTTTGCATTGTAGTTTTAACTTGCACTTGCAGATGTAGCGATGAAATGTAGTTACTGACAGTGGTTTTCTGAAGTGTTCCTGAGCCCATGTGGTGATGTCCTTTAGACACTGATGTCGGTTTTTGATGTAGTACCGCCTGAGGGATCGAAGGTCATGGGCATTCAATGTTGGTTTTCGGCCTTGTCGCTTACGTGCAGTGATTTCTCCAGATTCTCTGAACCTTTTGACGATATTATAGACCCTAGATGATGAAATCCCTAAATTTCTTGCAATAGCTCCTTGAGAAATGTTGTTTTTAAACTTTTCGACAATCAGCTCACGCATTTGTTCACTAAGTTGTGACCCTCGCCAAATCCTTGTTTGTGAATGACTGAGCATTTCAGGGAAGCTGCTTTTATACCCAATCATGGCACCCACCTGTTCCCAATTAGCCCGTTCACCAGTGTAATGTTCCAAATAAGTGTTTGATGAGCATTCCTCAACTCTCTCAGTCTTTTTTGCCACTTGTGCCAGCTTTTTTGAAACAAGCTGCAGGCATCAAATTCCAAATGAGCTAATATTTGCAAAAAAAATTACATAGTTTACCTGTTTGAACATTCAGTAACTTGTCTTTGCAGTGTATTTAATTGAATATAGGTTGAAAAGGATTTGCAAATCATTGTATTCTGTTTTTATTTACAATTTACACAACGTGCCAACTTCACTGGTTTTGGGTTTTGTTTATATATATATATATTTTTTGTTGGAGTATGTTATTTTATGATGACTGAGTGCTTGTCACCTGATGAAACACGGCAAGACAACTCAATTCCGAAGGCAAAATACGGTTTTCCAGAGCTGAGAGGACTGAATCTCAGTCAGGTTCAGCGTTCATGTCTGAATTGATTGAACATGTTTGGGATCTCTTGGTAAACCTGATTTGATTATGCACACATAGAACAGACACAGGATTAGTATTTTGTTTATTTGTGTATTTGTGATTTAAACAGTAATATTGTCAAAGCTCATTTTGCTGACGGATCACTACTGGCCGTAGTCTGAGAGATCTGCCAATCAGGCTGTTTTCCAGATATTAATCAAAAACCTAATTCCCTCAAGACTAAGAATACAGCAAAAACCTGCAGAAAAAAAATCAGGGCATTTTGTATAGATAAAATAGACTAATGGCCACACAATATAAGACCCTCTTTGTCATGGTTTTGCCCCCGCCGGCAGATGGTAAGAAGCCGGCAGGCACTGGGACCATGTACCCAAAACTAAATAAGGGACCCAAATGCACAGGTGCAATAAAAATATAAAAATGCATTTAATTTAAAGAATTAAACCAAAGAGGAGCAGCGGCAACCAACTTAGACAGGGCCCCGGACACAGAATGCAGCTGCACTGCCAAACTGGCAGTGCAGCTCTTGTATACTCTTCACTGCACCTCCACCTCAACGAGCAGCAGGTGTGGCTCAGCAGGAGGTGTGGCTCAGCAGCGGGTGTGGCTCAGCAGTGGGTGTGGCTCAGCAGCGGGTGTGGCTCAGTAACAGGTGCGGCTCAGCAGCGGGTGTGGCTCAGCAGCGGGTGTGGCTCAGCAGCAGGTGTGGCTCAGCAGCGGGTGTGGCTCAGCAGGAGGTGTGGCTCAGTAACAGGTGCGGCTCAGCAGCGGGTGTGGCTCAGCAGGAGGTGTGGCTCAGCAGCGGGTGTGGCTCAGCAGCAGGTGTGGCTCAGCAGTGGGTGTGGCTCAGCAGGAGGTGTGGCTCAGCAGCGGGTGTGGCTCAGTAACAGGTGCGGCTCAGCAGCGGATGTGGCTCAGTAACAGGTGCGGCTCAGCAGCGGATGTGGCTCAGTAACAGGTGCGGCTCAGCAGCGGATGTGGCTCAGTAACAGGTGCGGCTCAGCAGCGGATGTGGCTCAGTAACAGGTGCGGCTCAGCAGCGGATGTGGCTCAGTAACAGGCGCGGCTCAGCAGGAGGTGTGGCTCAGCAGCGGGTGTGGCTCAGTAACAGGTGCGGCTCAGCAGCGGATGTGGCTCAGTAACAGGCGCGGCTTAGCAGCGGGTGTGGCTCAGCAGGAGGTGCGGCTCAGCAGCGGGTGTGGCTCAGTAACAGGTGCGGCTCAGCAGCGGGTGTGGCTCAGTAACAGGCGCGGCTCAGCAGCGGGTGTGGCTCAGTAACAGGTGCGGCTCAGCAGCGGATGTGGCTCACTGAAGGAGGTGCAGACAGCAGGGGGGGGGACTGCAGGGCAGGACCATCACACTCTTGGCCGATTAATGCTGGCTTGAGGTAAATGAATCATCACTAATGGAAAGGATTGGAAATTGTTTGGGAAGATATTTTTCAAAGGAATTTCCTCTCTTGCATGAAGAACGCAATTATTCAAATCAGTAGGGCGTTCCCAGGGCTACAGCGCTTTCATGCCCGTCAGGTCCTTAAGCGACTGCTGTAATTATGCTCAACATGAGCAATCATTCACAGATTTATTCATTTTAGAAGCCTTTGCCTGTAATAAGATGCAGTATAGTATTTTGTGCCTCGCGCCTATTCTGCCAGGCATTAGAAAATGAAAAGGAAAGTCCATACTACAGCGTGGCATTTTCCTGAATGACGTGGTTATAATGTAAATGCAGGTTTAAAGTGTCCAATAAATGCATGTACTGCGTTAACTGCAATAATCAATCAATAAAGAATGTACTTACCTTGTGTTTGTCATGGTTCTGGCTGTGTGTGTGGTTTTTGACTTTTTTTGTGGCTCGTATTTGGACCACGTCTGTTACTTTAACTACCGGATTCTTTTCCGACTGTTTTTCGTCAGGCGTGGGCGGTGCCTTCTCCTTAGGCTATATAAGCCGGATGTCCGTCACGCCTGCTTTGCTGGAGTGTCTGATTTTAGTTATCACTACAGCCAGAAGATATCTCTAGTTAGGGATTTTTGGCGAATTCCTTCGCTGTATATTTGTGGTTCATTTCTTCAGGGAAGTTTCCTTTTACTTTCCCTATTTGTTTGTTTCTCTCTCGCTCTGCTTCCTGGTTTGTATTGTTGTGCGTTCTGGAAGTGCGAGAGCTGTTCTGTTTCTCTGTTTATATTTCTCCCTGTGCTTATTTTAAGGACCTTACTGTCCTGTTTCTCCGAGCCGCTGCAGCTGACCTCCTGATCCCTTCAGCCAGTACAGTGTTCAGCAGAAAGCAGCAGACCACAGCTTCACATCAGACTCCATTATTACAGGAACTCTGTTCATTCCTTGAGCTCCGGTCAGAATCACAGCTCGGTCGACTCTCGTGTAGCATTTCCACACAACCACCACAGCCCACAAAATAAACAAAGCATCTTTTTTTCTTCCTGTCATTCTTGAGAAGACTCCGGTCCCACCCCAATCGAATTACAATTAATGTTATTCACCAGAATTAATGCAGTAAAATGACTCTCAACTGGTTGTATAATAACTGTATACAGAAGAAGCCCGTTATCAATAACATAAGCATAGCAGAAATAACTCAGGTTAGAATCACAGAGGACAAAGGGCAGGTTCAACTTTGCTGCAGTGGTAAATATTTTGAAAAATCAACACCCCCTGTATAATTCACCCCAGTTAGTTTGATGCCAATCTAAGCCTTGTCAGTAATGACAGTCAGGACTCTGCTGAAATTATAACCGCAATTGTTCAAGGAACGATTATATTCCTCTGGGCGTTCCAAGAACATCAGTACTTGGTATGTTGATTTTGTTCAGGAGAGAAAAAATATAATCACAAACAATACAATCCATCAGGATAGAATTCCCCAGTAAATCAAGAGTGCCAAACTGGAGATGTTCTCAGAGCTGTATGGTGCATTTCAAATCCCTGATGAGAAAAGACCAAGAAAATGACCTCAACTGACACATTTTGGCAAGCAAGCAGCATATGTTTGCTTCATATGGTCTTGAAAATTTAATTACTCTGAGGGTAATGGAAAATACAGCCCTTGTCCTGTTTGTCGCCATGGTGACTTGGACTAAATAATGCACATCTCCCCGGAATTCCAGCCACTCCTGGAACAGGTGTTACTGAAATTCCAGAGCCCATAGGCAAAAACACTGTCCGCAGATCCCCTATAGGTCCTTGAGATGTAAGACAGCAGCGCTATGCTTCCCAATACCAAAAGAAAATCAGTGACAATGATACAGCAAATGTGGTGTTTGACTGATATAAACAACATCTGTCTATATTTCTTTTATGGTCCTTTCAACAAATGCCCTTAAAGCCTATGACTGATCCATCATGGAGCTTATATTGAATGTGTGGGGTTGTTTAATTGATGGTTTGGCCTGTTTTCAGAGAGTGTCTGTCAGGAATGTAGGGGTGCGAGGAGGTGAATAGAAGAGAAATGGCAGGTGACCCGAGGCCTTCACGCCTGCTCTGATGGGTTGACTGGTTGTGTCATTTATTTTTGGATAATGGAGACAAATGTTCCTCACACAAGTCTCATGACTCATATCAGACCACATCAAGCTCCTCTCCGGGCCCTGTTCTACAGCGCTGTTATCAAGAATTCATAATCTCTGAAAGCTGAAAGCTTGACAAGTCAGAACAAGCAAAGGCTTGAAAACCACCAGCAACAATAGCCAACAGCTGTCATGAAATAAAAAAAGATGATTATACACATATTGCTGTATTTTGGTGGCATAATTTAAAATGTATGATGCCATGTTGGCATCAGGCCTGTATGCTGAGAGTGTTTGTCACGGTCTACCCGCGAGTCACTGAAGGTGCAGGTCTGTACCTGTCTGACCATAAATGTTCCTATTTATGTCCACTTTTTCAAGATCGTGTGGAATTTTGACACCTGTTCCTGATCAGAGCTGTCCAACCACTGGTCAATAATTGTTGATACTCCATCCCTCCATTCTCTATCATGCTTTTTCCTTATTAGGGTCGCGAGGATGGAGCCTATCCCAGCTGACTGTGGGCCAAAATTTGGGGACCCACCTGGGACAGCTTGCCAGTCCATCACAGGCTGCACACACCATTCACACACCCTTCAGTCTCCCACTCATGCCTGTCTCCCGTTAGACAGATGTGCCTGCCTCTGGACAGAGGGGGAAACCCCGGCAAACATGAGGAGGACATGCGAACTCCACACAGAAAGGCCGTGGGCCAAATTCAAACCCTTGATCTCTTTGCTGTGAGCCAGTTTTGTTAACTGTGCCTCCCTATTGTTACTTTTGCATTTAATGTATATAATATCCCCACATCCTGTTCCAAAGTTGCTGTCTCTATTATTTCCGTAGTGCAGCGTTTATGTTTGCTTCAGAGAGAGCGACATCAGCAGATTCGTAGTGACACTCAGAGTTATTGAAAGTATTGCCTTCTCATTGGTTCACATTTATGTACAGGTGCTGTCGTGGTCTGGACGGTTGGTCTTTTAGTTGTTTTTATGACTCTCTGCGCGGACGTACCGAATGATCAGAGGACTATTCTATACACATCCCGCCCTCATAAGAAGTGCATGAATCTTGCATTGTCTTAATAGATAAACTACATTGAATTTTTTTCAACATGGCTTTCTGGAAAATACTTGATATAAATGTAAATATAAAATACCTTTAACTTGAAAATATATGACCTTTTTCCAACAATCAGTGGCCTGGAGTCAGAGTTTTGACTTAAACTGCATGCAGATCTGCGCTCTGCTCGGAGTAAGGAGGTGTTGGAAATGATGGGCGCAAAGGAAAACTTAAATAGCTGTTGGTGACTTTCAGCAAATTAAATATTTATATTGAAATTATAAATTGGTTTGCACTTATCTTCGCAGAACTTCTTTCAACGGTGAGTTTGTTGGATCATCATTGCTTTGACAGAAAATATACAGGAAAAGTTTTTTTTTTTCTCCTGCAGACAGATTAAAAAGGCAGTAATATGAGTTTATGGAGACTCATTACTTTTGTCATTATCTGTTACTGCCTGAATTCATTCTATCAAAGTTTTTATGTTCAGGAAGTGGTACCAAAGTCTTGAAGAGAAGTTAATCATATTGTTACATTTAGTCAATTAATATGAATGTCCTTCAATGACTGTTTAACGCAAAGAGAAGTATTGCATTGTGGATTGAGTTGGATGTGGATGCAGTGGGTGAAATCTCTGCTGCCGTTGAGATATTTGGCGAGGAAATTGGAGCCCGCTTCCAATCCGCATTGGCTTATCTCTCTGTCAACTTCTGGTGCTGATAAATATTTTTTGCCATTTTCTAGTCTAAATGTTCCTCAAAAATAACCCTTGAGTATTCCAGTAGATTTCAATATACTGAGGATACTGATATGGATTTAAGCCTTCTATAATGCATGTTTTTATTTCTTTTCTTTGCAGTGCAATGAGGTAAACTCCGAAATAAAACATCAAGCAGAGACAAAAAGGGTTGTGGATATATGTTTGGGAAAATACACGGTAAAATTAAACCACACATGGAAGCTGACTCAATTTCAACATACGCTAAACAAAAATATGAGCGCCCCATGTCAAATATTAATGTAGTTGCGCCACTGAAATATAAAAAGATTACTCAGAAGAAGAGGCCAGCCCCATGGTACACTGACCAGACAAGGACACTAAAGCAAAAATCTCGTCAACTAGAACGCAAATGGCACTCCACTAAACTCCAGGTATTCCATGGTGCTTGGAAAGAGAGCCTTGTTGCATATGAGCATGCTCTCTCTTATGCAAGGTCCTGTTACTTTTCAAATCTCATGCAGGAAAATAAAAATAATTCTCGATTTCTGTTCAAAACCGTGGCTAAGTTAACTATCAGTCATGCTGCAAGTAACCCTCAAATTCCAGTCTCTTGCAGCAGTGATGATTTTTTACATTTCTTTAATGGCAAAATTATTGGAATTAGAGAGAAGATCACTGCTTCCTTACCAGTTTGTGATGGCGTTTCTTATGATATGGAGTCTTCCACATTACACACAAACCAGTTTGAATGCCTTTCTCCTATATTTCTGAGTGAACTAGCCAAATTAGTTGCTACTTCCAAATCATCTACTTGTATCTTGGATCGCATTCCCACAAAGCTGATGAAAGAACTCCTGCCCATTCTTGGCGGCCCAGTTCTTCACATAATTAATTCTTCTCTAATTTCCGGTATTGTTCCCACTTCATTTAAGATGGCAGAAATCAAGCCGCTGCTTAAAAAACCAGATTTGGATCCCACAGTCCTAGCCAATTATAGGCCAATCTCAAACCTCACATTTTTATCTAAGATCCTTGAAAAATGTGTTGCCCAACAGCTCTCTTCTTTCCTGCAAACCAACGAGGTATTTGACAGTTTTCAGTCTGCCAATAGAAAGCATCACAGCACTGAAACAGCCCTCACTGTTGTAGTAAATGATCTGCTTCTCTTTATGGATAGTGGCCGCATCTCTGTTCTCGTCCTTCTCGATTTAAGTGCCGCCTTTGACACTGTAGACCACCATATTCTTCTTCGTAGGTTGGAAAAATGAGTTGGTATTTCTGGACTTGCCCTTTCATGGTTTAAGTCTTATTTGTCTGATAGATCTCAGTTTGTCCGGGTAAATAACAAGTGTTCAGAGTATTCCAAGGTTAACTTTGGAATACCTCAAGGATCTGTTCTGGGCACTTTGCTTTTTTCTCTATACATGCTTCTGCTTGGAAATATCATAAGTAGACTTGATGTTAAATACCATTGTTATGCAGACGACGCGCAGCTCTATATATCCTTTAAACCGGGTGAAAATGATCTGGTTACTAGATTAGAGATGTGTCTTAAAGCTGTGAAAGCTTGGATGACGCAAACTTTTCTTTCTCTAAACCCAGATAAGACTGAAATATTGGTACTGGGTCCCAAATCTCTTAGGGACTCATTCGTTAAGTTTTCTCTTAACTTAGATGGCCTTTCTGTTTCAGCCAGAGCTGTCGTTAAAAACCTTGGGGTGACTCTTGATTCAGAACTCTCTTTCCAGGCTCACATCAACAATATCACCCGAGTGGCTTTTTTTCCATCTTCGAAGCATATCTAAACTTAGAAAAATGTTGTCCCTTCAAGATGCTGAAAAAATGGTTCACGCATTTGTGTCTTCTCGGCTGGACTATTGCAATGTCTTACTGTCTGGTTGCACTAGCTCAGCCCTGAAACGTCTTCAATTAGTGCAGAATGCTGCAGCTAGGGTTCTGACTAGGACTAAGAAATATGATCACATTAGCCCGGTGCTCAAAAATCTTCATTGGCTGCCTGTAAAATTTAGAATTGAGTACAAAATATTATTACTAACTTACAAAGCTTTAAATGACTCGGCCCCGGGATATCTTTGCAGTCTTCTTATTCCTTACTCCCCACCAAGATTCCTTTGTTCACAAGGTGCTGACTACTTGAAAATTCCAAATATATCTAGAATTACACTTGGAGGCAGAGCATTCTCTTACAAAGCGCCAATTTTATGGAACAATCTCCCAAGACAAATTCGGGCTTCAGACACACTCTCTATCTTCAAGAGTAGGCTGAAAACTTATGTTTTTAGTCAAGCCTATGATTAGTTTATGATTAGTTATGTGTTGGCTCTGGTGGGACTGACTACAACCTTGATTTATGATATGTTCACGATATTGGAAGTCAGTGTTATGTAAATCCATGTGGAACCAGTGGCACTGAGCCTGCATTAACGGTGCCAGTGGGGCTTGCTACAGCCTTAGTCACTGGGAAGGTCCATATGGTACTGGTGTACTGTTAAGCAAATCCATGTGGAACCGGTGGCACTGAGCATGCATTAACGGTGCCAGTGGGGCTTGCTACAGCCTTAGTCACCGGGGAGGTCCACATGGTGTTGGTGGTATCTGATTGAAAAATTACGCAGCCTTGGTCGGATGGAATTTCAGGGCCTCTGTGCTGCAATAAGTGGATGAAGGATGCTAGCTTTTGGTCGTTAAAATTGCTTAAATCCATGTGGAACCGGTGGCACTGAGATTGCACTTACACGGCACCGGTGGGGCTTGCTACAGCCTTAGTCACCGGGGAGGTCCATATGGTACTATTGTTTAGAAAATGAAAAGTGATCCAACAGCCTGGAATAAGTGTTGGGCCTCTGTGCTGCAGGAAGTGGATGGAGGGGTGTTGACTGTTTCCTGACCAGTCTGTTTTTACCTCTCACTTGGCACATGACAGAGGACGGTACTTTTATTATCATGCAGTAGTTATCCAGTGCCTCACACGCCTTTCTTCTGTGTCTCTTTCCAAGGATCTTTCCCTCCACTTCCCTGAGTCCTGGACCGTATGAGCCCTGTCCCTCACCATGAGCGCTGGCTGCTGCTGTCCTGCTGTCCTGATCCGATCCGATCCCGCCCTGGTCCAGTCCTGCACCATACTCGACTTGCCACTTTCTGAAGCTACCGTTGCCACTGTTTAGATGGACTTAAATGGAACTCTTCTGTCGTTTCACTCCATTTTACTTTTTTGTTCTTAATTAGCTAGCCCGTGGAGGATGGGCTCCCCCACTATGGCCGGGTTCCTCCTGAGATTTCTTCCCACTGGGGAGTTTTTTCTCACCACTGTTGGAGGATTTTTCTCCCTACTGGGAGTTTTTTTGCCTCATTTGCTGTAGTGGGGAATAGGCTGGGCCTGCCTTTTTATTTCTTTAAACTCTCACTGTAAAGCGTCTTTGTGACAGTCTCTGTGAAAGGCGCTATACAAAATAAATTGAATTGAATTGAAATATTGATGCCACATGGAGTTAACAACTCTAAGTGAGCATATGCTGACATTTACTTGTACAATAGGGATATTTCTCTAGTTTTGAGTACCATTTTTTAATCCATCTCTCTGTCAGTGAGCATTTGCTCAGTGATGCAGTGATGTCACTCAGTACATGGGTGTGGCATTTCCAGACGGTGATCAGATAGAATGAGCAGTACCCAGACACTCCTTATACTAGGGACAATAAAAGGCCACCCCAAAATGTCAAATTTTGTCAAACGTAATCATGCCTCAGATGTCTCAGGTCATGCGGGAACGTGCCATTGGCATGCTGGATGCAGGGATGTCCACCAGAGCGGTCGCTGTGCAGCTGAATGTCAACTATCAGACGATAGGCCGTTTGAGAGTTTTTTTCCGACAGACGGGCAGAACTGCAAATCAACCTCATCCACGTCGGCCACGTGTGACCACACCAGCACAAGATCGGTACATCCGGCTCGTCCACCTGCGGGATCGGCTCAGATCAGCGACGCGCACAGCGGATAAGACCGTTAGTCTGCACAACAGACGCATCACACCACAGACAGTTCGTAACCGCCTGCGAGAAGCCAACTTGCACGCTCGGCGTACTCACCATGGTCTGGATCTCACGGCTGTCCGGCGTTGGAAACAATTCGCATGGGCAAACGCACACGTTCCATGGCCCTAAGCAGTCAGGAGAATAGTGCCACTCACAGACGAATCCCCGTTTCAGTTTTTTGTAAATTAAAAACTCAAAAATTTGACTTGGGGCGTTTATATTTTTTTTCAGTGTAAATATGCAAAAATTGTTAATGTTACAGAGGTATTTAGTTTTTTTTTTTGCTGTTACAGCCTGCTGAACAGAAAATATCAATCCCATAATGGTTAGAGAGGTCCTATAGTCCCACCCTGCACCCAGATAGCCAGTATCCACTAATTCAATTAATTAAATGCGATTTTACACCACAGCAGTAGTCAATTTTGATTAGCAACTGCCATTTAAATGAGAGTGTCACATAATCCAATGGATCTTTTATTCCGGAGCCAGCGATGGAGCATTTCGGAACATTGCAAAAGAACTGCCATGCAAGTACTTATCTCTGCAGATCAGTCTCACAATGAGCTCAAGGATGAGTTCCTTGGTGTCCGTCAATAGTTTGAAAAATTTAATCCTGAGACTTTAGCAACATGTCCACAACTTCATTCAATGCTCATGAAACAATAGGAAAAATAATTAAAATACCAGAGCATTTGACTCATGCACCAAAGAGGTGTCTATGCAAATGCAAATAAATCCACTACCAAATTAAGAGAATAAACACACAAATGACACTAATACGAAAACAGCTGGGGTAACATTTGTTTCAGTGATTATTTAAACAAAAAATTTCATCTGGATTTGTTATGAGTATAACTGGACTTCAGCTAAATGCAGTGCAAACAGTAGGAGAAACATTTGATGGTTTTTGCTGAAATTCTAACATCTGGCCTCAACCCATAGCATACAGTGTCAGTAAGATCTGCTTTAACTGTATAGCAAGAACAATGTCAACAACAACCATCAACATTTATGTCACCATTAACAATGGTTACTTCTGGGGGGAAAAAAGACTTTATAAAGTGCTATATTGTATTACCATTTCATTGCACTGAAAAAAGAGAACGGTCAATATATAATGTTAGTCTGTACTGCCCTCTAGTGTCAGGTGTTGAGACATGCGGGATTTCCATCTACTCCACTTGAATTCAGTACACAGAATGTGGGGTCATTAAGTAAAGCTCCTTAGTTGTAGGTCTATACCTGAATAAAGCTGAACATGGACATAATGAATCCAGTAAACTTTCTAGCCGCCTGCATGTTCAAAATTACTTAATATGTACCACTTCCTAGGCTTAAACGTGGTAACATTATGACTTCCAGGGGAACTTATTTCTTTTCTTCACACTGAATGAATTCTCTGTCTCACGTTGGATTTTAATAGGAAACATGAGTCTGAAGGGAAATGTAGTCGTTAAATGAGTGCCGGACCCACACCCAAGATCCGTTTACAAAACACCCATGTTGAAATAAAAATGTGTTTCCATGCCAGACGCACCTCAAGTGTCTGGCACCCTTTAGCATGAGTCTGTTTTTCTTTAACCGCGCTGTGCACGCCACGCAGGACCGTGGGGGAATGCAGCTCAGGTATACCCCAGTATTACTCACTGTTGCATGCTGGGAAGGTTAATCTTTTGTCTGTGTGTTAACCCTGATGGGGCACTCAGACATTATGGTTGCATGAGTATGTCACACGGGATTGAACTTGAAATGGTTCCATCAAATTTTGCAACTTGGCAAGGCGGCCACCCAAACAGCTTATTCCAGATTACAACATTCAAATTTTGATGAGTAGTGCAACACAATTTTAGGGCAAATTAAGATTCATTTGAAAACAATTACGTTAAAAAACGTGTGCCGCTTTAAACTGAGCATTTGAAATCTCCACTTTTAAATGAATTATTATTTATCATATTGGACATAAGTACGTTTGTTATTGTATTACATAGCATAAGTAATAAGTAAGTAACTTAAGTAAAATGTTTTGCCGCTTCTTTATGGTGAGGTGGAGTAATTCACACAGAGGTCTCCTGCTTTTATTCGAATGAGCTGGAATCTGAGATGGTTGAAGTAGAGAGAAGAGCTGTACAGTGAGATGGGGGCAGATGAGGGAGAATATTCACCCTGTTCTCTGTTAAACTGGGCTGCATAATTACGCATAACATTACTGCCACCATAAAAACGACTAACAGGGAATATGTGGGCCTGGTTTATTGCACTGTGGTGTGACTACATGCATAACTGAGGTTAAAATTCATTGGTAATACTTCAACATTTTCTGCACTGTTTCTGTATGCAAAAATATTGTGAGCAGACATCGTTGATAAAATTAAGACAGAGAGATGAGTGACATTTCAGAAAGCTGACGGAGAGTTGACGGTCAGGTGATTACTGCTGGTGGGACTGGGACAGTTTAGGTCTGTGATGAATTAAGAGCAATTTCTCATCGCGCAGGAGGCCTGACAGCCTGCGGAAGTATGATTTATGCACCCTGGTCTTATTACGGCACCAGCGATCTGTCAAGCTGCTGCAACTCTGTGCCTCCTCTGCCCTCATGGGGGGGACAGTGAGTCAGACCCTGACTGGGGCAAATACATCCGGGGCTCTTGAGTTCACTTCACAGTCACAGGCTCTGCTGATTTCTGCACCAGCAGCAGTACAGGCCTTTCATCAGGCCGTTCCATCTCAGGGAAAACAATATGAAAAGGTATGAAAATGGAGGTAAATTGGCCGTCACCGAGGGGTGAGGGGAGATGGGTTTAGTTACACATTTATGTATTTATATTCAAACCCCCATAATTGGGGAAAGTAAAAGGACAACTTTAATATACATAACCTCTTTAAAAAACAACCTACCATTAAAATTCAAAGTATCTTTTAAAACAACAGACCACATACAAAATCCTAGAGCAGCTGGTCCATAGAGGTGGGGCATAAGCCTGGAACACATCACTGGTGGGGCTGCCAGGAACTGCTGCCCCCCTTTGGCGAGGGCAACAACCAGATCGACACGATTCGGTATTTCGGTTGCACCACCGCCGATCCTGGAAGTTCCCCCAGAGAAGCACAGATTTTAGGCTTTTACTAGAGGGCTGACCAGCCAATGGGCAATATATGTTCTCTTACTTGTTGAATATGGTACTAATTCCTAAAGAACATTGTTGGACCTTTCATACTATTCAGAGTACATTTGCAATACTTTTTGCAAAAGAATAATATTGTACCCTCGCTGTACATTTATTTGTATGACTGCAGGTTGAACTCTTCTTAGTCAGAGGGGCAAATAAACCAGAGTTAGTATTAGGCTCATATACCAGCGATGTAACGAGTGGAATATGCTCACAAAACATTACCAGCGAAACATAATGTAATAAACTTCTCCATAGAGGAGTGTTAACGAGGCCTCTGGCAATCCAGCTCAGTTTCGTCGCAGTGCCTGTCAGTGTCCTGTGAGAAACACAAGCTGATCCGTTTCTCGTGTTTCTGAGCTGTCAGATTATGCGCTTTGAGTGCTGTGTGTTCCGTGTGACTGTGCAAAATGGGCCTGATGTCATAACGTCGAGGCCAGGAACTTTGATGAGTGAGCAAGCTGCCGCGGTTCACCTGCATCTTCGAAAGTCCTCGTGTCAGGTTTCTGCTTCAATGCCGTTGGCTCCTTTGTACTTTTTTTTTCTCCGTAAGCGTGACTCATGATGAGGGAAAATAAGCTGGCAGAGATACAGACCGATTGTCTTTCGCCGAGACTCATCACACTGCAGCTCAGACTCCAGCGGATGAGTTCAGCTCCTCAAACACACTGGAGCAGACTGGGGCCGCTCACCCGCTCCTCACCCGCTCCTCACCCGCTCCTCACCCGCTCCTCACCTGCTCCTCACCCCTCCTTCGGCTGTAATGTCAATCCTGATCTTATAATAACAACTACGGCAGAAGAGAATTATTTCATCTTCTCTAACCACATGAATCTCACAGGCACGAACTATTCATTTCATGAGTGACACCTCGCCCATTTTGTGGCTGATATGCAGACATTGACGAAAGAAATTTATATTTCTTAAGTTCTGCGTTTAAGAAAGTCTAGACTTTAATGACCATCACTAGCATCATAGTTCCCCAGTGGTGAAGTTTGCTTAAGCCAGCCGAGTTTAATAAGGCCAGTGCACATGTTGTAGAGAGTTACTGGTTTAGGCAGGAGTGACTGTGGTCAGCGTCACACTCAGCCTTCTGCACTGCTTTAGTGACTAAAACATTACAAGCCCACTTTTGACAGTCTTTATCTCAAACATCTGGCCCCTCGTGGTGAAAAAGGGAAAAAAGGATATCTGAATTGATCTTCTAAACCCCTTCATGAGAGAAATTAGGACTTCAATCAATTGGTCTACAAATGAGTTCATTAATTCTTAGAGTAAATACTTTCATACACCTGTGACACCTGTTTGGTGAAGTACTGACCCCACTGAACACCAGACGTAGCTCAGCTTCTGCTTCATTTTGGTGCTCACAGGTTACTCTATTTCAATATTTGTTCCTGCCATAAACTGCAGAATATGGCAGTCAATGTCATACGGAAGAGAAAAGCTAGGATATAAAGCCCAGAGCTTCCAGTTGGGCTAAACTGGCAAAAAGTCCCTCCCATGACTTAAGTGGATGACTAGTCTGGACTGCAGGCAGGCCAGTTTAGCACCCAGACTTCTTCACCATGGAGCAATGTTGTTGTAGTACAGTACACGTAGGATTTGGTGTTTGGCTTTGTCTGGCTGAAATAAGTGAGATGTCTAGATAGCAGTAAATTTAGCTCCAAAACCTGTATATGCCGTTCAGCATTAATAATGTCCTCAGACGTGTGTAAGTTAAACCATGCCATGTGCACTAATGTGCCTCCGTACTATCATGGATGCTGGGTTTTGAACTGTGTGCAGATAACAAGCCGGATGGTCCCTCTCCTCTTAAAGAATTTCTTGTTTTGATTGGTCAGACTACAGGACAGTTTTCCACTTTGCCTCAATCCATCTTAAATGAGCGTGGGCTCAAAGAAGGCGACAGCAATTCTGCATATTGCGTAAATATGCTTTAATCTTTACAGGGCAGAGTTTTAACTTGCATTTCTGGATCTAACAATAAAATGTTTTAACTGACGATGGTTTACAGAAGTGTTCCTGAGCTCATGCAGTGATCTACAGTACTGAATCCTGTCTGATTGCAATGCAGTATTGCCCGAGGGCCTGATGATCACAGTCATTCAATATTGGTTTTTGGCCTTATACTTCGAATATAGAGATTTGTTTGGTTTCTCTGAATCTTTTAATGATTTTATGTACTGTAGAGGATGAAATCTCCAAATTCGTTGTAATTTTACTTTGAGAAACATCATTCTTAAATTTATGAGATATTTTCCAATGCAGACTCTTATACCCCTTCTTGTTACTCACTTCTTGTTAATTAAACTAATCAGCGCTGAGATATTCCACTTGCTGAATGTTGTTTTAAAAAAATACAACATTCAAGTTTTCTTGTGTTTTACTGAATCTGTCTTAACTTCTTTGAAACATGTTGCTGGCATCAAATTGAAAATGGCCAGACATTTTTCAAAAACAAAAAAAAAGTGGAAATTCCACTTTATTATTTTTTTTTTTTATTGCCCCTGTGAATTGCCCCATAGGTAGTTACCTCAGATAGCAACACTAGATTCTGGGAGAGAGGGGCTTTGGCTCGCATACAGGAAGTACGCAGAGGCTAATCCAGTGATTAGTAAACACAAACAGAAGGAGAATCCCTTCCTGCTCTCTGTGATGCTTTGTGAGGCCCCAGCTTTGTTCCCGTTGCTTGCGCTTTCACAGCTGTCCCTTAGGGGCCCTGAGGACAAATATTTTCCCAATAATCCTCTCTGCTACTTGTCCTGGAGATCCGGCAGAGCTGGAAAGGGCAGAAAAACAAGGAAGCTGTAGCCAACAATGGTCAGAAGCTTGAAGATGCGTAGGTTCCGCAGGTTCCTGTAGACATCTGAAATTTCATGCAGCCATGTACAACCCCAATTCCGAAATAGCTGGGACAAAGTGTAAATTATGAATAAAATCAAAATGCAATGACTTTCAAGTCACATCGGCCAGTATTTTATTCAGTATAGAACAGAGATAACATAGCAAATGTTGATGCTGAGAAATTTTACAATTCCATCCACAAAATGAGCTCATTTCAAATTTGATGGCTGCTACAGGTCTCAAAAAAGTTGGGACAGTGGCCTGTTTACCATGGTGTAGCATCCCCTCTTCTTTTTAACACAGGCATCTGGGCATTGAGAAGACAAGTTTCTTGAGTTTAGCCATTGGAATTTGATCCCACTCTAGTTTAATACAGGCTTACAGCTGCTGGAGAGTTTTGGGTCTCCTTTGACAGACTTTTCGTTTAATTTTGCCGCCAAATGTTCTGAATTGGTGAAAGATCAGGACTGCAGGCAGGCCAGTTCAGCACATGGACTCCTCTACTACGAAGCCATGCTGTTCTAATAGCTGCAGTATGTGGTTTTTCATTGTCCTGCAGAAATACACAAGGTCTTCCCCGGAATAGATGTTGTCTGGAGGGGAGGATATGTTGCTCTAAAACCTCTATAAACCTTTCAGCATTCATGGTGCTTTTTAAAACATGCAAGAGTCCCACACCATATGCACTAATGCATCCCCATACCATCAGAGATGCTGGCTTTTGAACTGAACACTGATAACCGGAGGGGTGGTCTTTCTCCACTTTAGCCCGAAGGACACGACACCCATGATTTCCGACAAGAATGTCAAATTTGGACTCCTCTGTGCAGTGATATCTGAGGGCCCGAAGATCACGGGCATCCAGTATTCGGCGCACAGACATTTTTCCAGTTTCTCTGAATCTTTTGATGATGTTATGCACTGTTGATGATGAGACCTTCAACACCTTTGCAATTTGACGTTGAGAAACATTGTTTTTAAAGTATTCCACGATTTTTTTTCACGCAAGGCTTCAGAGGTTAGAGAGCCTCTGGCCATCTTTACTTCTGAGAGACTCAGCCTCTCTAAGACATCCCTTTTATAGCCAATAAGCCAATAGTGTTACACACCTGATGCCAGTTAATGTAATTACTTGCTAAATGTTCTTTCAGCTGATTCTCTTACACATTAATTGCTTTTTCAGCCCTTTTTTGCCCATGTCCCAACTTTTTTGAGAACTGTTGAAGCGAGAAAATTTGAAATGAGCTCATTTTGTGGATAAAAATGTTTAATGTCTCAGTTTCAACAATTGAAAAGTGATCTATGTGTTTATTGTAAATAACATTGGCTCATGTGATCAGAAAGTCATTGCATTTTTATTTTATTCACAATTGAAGCACTGATTACTAAAACCCCACAAGTCAAGTCAAGTGTGACTTATGGGGTTTTAGTCATAGGTGCTTCAATTTACACTTCGTCCCAACTATTTCAGAATTGGGGTTGTACAACTTTATTAGTCAGATAACAATAATCTGGTCCATGGAGTATTTTGGCATAGTGGTCAGAATAATAATAGACTGGAGCAGTTCTCAAGGTCAGTGCGAAGTGTTGCTTGTATTAGAATTATGCTGCGTAAGAAATAACATGGCTGGTACAAGTCTGTTATAATCCAGTTTTAGTCTGTGCATATTCATGCACTGAGCAGGGTAGACGCACAAAACTATAGATTTACCATTAATGTACTTTCTTCACTATGCAGTTGAGTTACTGAGCACACGAGTCTCAGAGTGTTGAGTTGCTGCATCGCACATCTCCCAGATATACGATAATGTCATTCAAACACAGTCACAAAGACAAAAAACATCAAAAATAAATTCTAACGTGAGTAAGTTATGAGAGACGGGACTGTTGAGTGTAACTTGAACAGAGGGTTTTTTCTTTGATTTGTTTTTGTATGAATTATAACTAGACCTCATGTCTCTTGGAAACAAATCATCATTTTACCACTTCTTACGAAGGGCAGTCTGATCGCTGTCCTCACCAGCGTGATACTCTGCTGTCACCCAGTGGATGTAGTTATAAGTGCCCCACAGATGCAACTCTGACTTCAGTTGTTAAGGCATGTGGACATAACAAAAATTAATTATCTTTATTTAATCTGTCCTCATATATGATTTAGTCCACTCTCAGTGGCTAAATAACATTTTAGACCATGACAGATTTTGTTAATTGACTATAAGCAGCACTCTTTGACCATTGCTCAGCAGAGCCTCCTGTTGCCTCATCTACAGTACCACAACAGCAACCTGAGAGGTCAAACGTAGGTTTATTTTTTAATGCAGGACAAAATATTTGACTCAGCTTTCAATAAGACATTCAAAGGACCATCAGGGCTTTTAGAGGGAGATCTGTATGGTCTGTGCATTATCTATCAACTGAAAATGATTAAGGAGACGCTGATGTTCAGATGCTGCGTAATAACCTCTCAAAAAGACCTCAGACAGGCTTTGAATAATGACAGAAATCAAAAAACTTCTTTGCTGGGCAAATTCTGAACCCCTTACTTTGTTGATGAAAAGGGATGTAGAGCAGTTCTGCAGCTCCCAGCAGTGGAGCAAAACACCATTAAAAAGTGTTCCATCGCCAAAAAAAAACATGAAATGATCTATTTTATATGAAAACAAATATAATATAAAAGCAACAATAATTGCCCTACCTGCTGCAACTGATCCTTTTATGATTTCAACCCAAATTTGACACTTCAGAAGATAAGTTATTATAAATTTTGTTTTAATCTCATGACTGACTCACAGCGACTGACATCACCAAGCTGGCTGCACCTCCATCAAAATGCATCTCTCTCTCACACCTCACTGTGGAGGTAAATGGCTGAGAATAACTGCTGAAAATTCAGGCCCTGCTCATTGCAACCCTGACTTAAGGTCACCATCATGTTTCTGCTAACTGTCAGCTCCGCTGGTCCTTCCAAGACCTGACAGTTGAACACAGATGTCCTTTTCTGAGAACTTCATTTAACTTCTGTCACTGCTCAAGAAAGACATACCCAGCAGATGTTGCCCTAATTAATATTCCCCCCGTCGTCCCCCAGGACACGAGACATTGCTCCCCATGGGCCCAGTGGGCCCGCGATGCACGAACCTCATCAACCGAGGACATGAATCAGGCCCAGCCTTGAGTGACAGCATGAATTCCCTGCTGGAGAGGCGATGCAGATGCCAGAAGGAGGAAGTACATGCTTCATTAGACAGGCTCCATCAAGTCTTAATGTCATGGGGAAAACAAAGATGTTGTATTTATTCATAACAAAGACGGAAGATCATTTGAAATTGCAGTGGGGACAGGAAGGGACCAGAGGGAGGGTAGACCTTGAACATTGAGGCAACTCGTCTCTTGCTATTGCTGAGACTTACGGAGCCAAAAATGGCACCTGGGAACTGAGTGTTGGGCGGGTAGAATCATTCATTTAATTGGAAAGGCAATAAATCTTCATAATAGATGGCGTAGTTTGCAACGTCCAGTTAATGTCTATTGGCTTTGTCACAGATCCAAGAAAAGTTAACAAGATAAGATATGACATCAGATATTTTTCCTGGGACTCAACCTCTTTCTTCGGTCAGAAAAACTGAGCTTAAATTTGTTAAATTATCTCATAAAATCAGCTCATTAAAAAGTTTTCATGTCTTCGGCTGGCATATTCTGGTTAAAATTATGTCGCATGCTTCATTCCTGAACAACTACTTTCCTGGCAGCGACAGAAGCAGTATTTATAATCCATTCCATATTAGGAGAACAGCATATATTGCAAAGCCCAACACAGCCATCCATCCAACTCAGTAACTCAGATTCAGAATATTTTGCGCACTGGGGGGAATATTTTCTGAAAATCATTTCTGAATGTGATCTTGATGGCCTTTCTAAAACGAATTTAAATGTATAATGTAACCTTGAAGAAGTGGAGTATGTAAAGTGTGTGTGACATTGCAGGGACAAAGACATAATGAGCTCACCCTGAAGGAGTAATTAAAGATGAGCCCTTGGCATCAGAAATTTCACCTACGTCGCAAACCATCAGTACAAACCCTGCGTCCACTGAGGAAAACTGAAGTGTTTTGTATTTCAGTTCATACTCGGCAATACTCTAGTAAGCTGTGTTGTCTTCTGACGACTCTTGCTCAAGATAATTGATTAGCACTTGCAAAGACACAAAGGACTGATGAGCGTAACTAATGTCACAGTGGTTTTATATCAGTTCACACAAATAAAATACAATCACACCCTCCTCAACCACCTCCTCCGCAATCACACCCTCCTCAACCACCTCCTCAATCACACCCCCCTCAACCACCTCCTCCTCCACCACCTCTTCCTCAATCACACCCTCCTCCACCACCTCCTCCGCACTCACACCCTCCCCACCCACCTCCTCAATCACACCCCCCTCAACCACCTCCTCCTCAACCACCTCTTCCTCAATCACACCCTCCTCAACCACCTCCTCCTCAATCACACCCTCCTCAATCACATCCTCCTCAATCACATCCTCCTCAATTCACCCTCCTCAATCACCTCCTCCTCAATTGATTTCCAGTTCAATGAGGCAGAGATGGTCTTGCCAGAAATTCTAGAGATTCTATCATATACTTTTTGCAGCATAGGAAAAGGAAGAATTTTGAAAAAAAGGGGGGGAAATATTTACAGAATACCAGATTCAAATCCATTTGAGCATAATTAGGCTCTAGTACTACGTAGTTTCACACAATGGACTTTTCTCAGAGATTAATATCCAATTAAAGGAGGCGAACAAAAAGTGAAAACATCCTGAAAAGTGGCTTTAACTGTAAAGAACCCAAATGACAACTGCAAAAGCATCTACGCAAGTGATGTTCTGAAATTGCATGCCAATGAGAAGCATGCCTCTGATTCAAAGAGGTCTAACCCGCTGCACTTTGCTTGGACTCCAAAACAAAGTAAGGATAATGTGTGATGGCTGATGAGTATTAGACGCCAAAAGCAGTGGCCAGAATTAAAAGGCAAAAACAGCTGAGAACGGGGAGACTCAAACAAAATACCAACAGACCTGGAAGTCGTCCGAGGTAGAAAGCAAGCGAGCTCGAAGATACAAAAAGAAAAGGGAAAATAAAACAAAGATTCCCTTTCTCACTACCACTAAACCTCAAGTATGCAGCTAATGTCCCTAACAATTCTCTGTCTTGAGACCTTACCGGCTAAAGCGCAAAAGTAACACTGACACTCTAGCAACCGAGGCAAGGCGGAACTAGGGCTTAAATAGTTTCCGGGCAAAGCCCCCAATTAATGCCAGCTGGCCCAGGAATCCGATTGGGAGCAAAACGATATCTTCCCGGATGAGAGCAGCAAAGAAAGCTCTCAATGCCTTCAAACCATGACAGGACCCCCCCCAAGAGACAGCTCCAGAAGTCCCCAAGGAACCTCGTGCACGAAACTCAAAAAATGAGTGAGGGATCCAAAATATCCCGTAATGGGACCTAGCAGCGCTCCTCGGGACCATATCCCTCCCAGTCCACGAGGAACTGGACCCCACGACCTACACGCCTCTCGGCTAGAATGCGGCACACGGAGTAAACTGGCCCCCCCTCAACCATTCGCAAGCGGCAGGGGTTTCAGCAGGTGCCAGGACGCTGGTGCTAACTGGCTTAATGCAAGAGACACGGAAAGATGGGTGGATGCGTAAAGATCTCGGGAGCTTTAACTGGACCGTGACCAGATTTATCTTCCGCACGATCTTGAACGGGCCAATATAGCGGGGCGCCAGTTTACGGGATTCAACCTTCAAGGGGAGGTCCCGGGTAGACAGCCAAACTCTCTGACAGACCCGATAAAATGGGGCCAAACGATACCTTCTATCAGCGATGGATTTTTGTTTGAGCCCTGAGCGCAACAGAGAAGAGCAGACCCTGGTCCAAATCGACCGTCAACGACGAATGAAGTGGTTGACCGAGGGAACCTCAGAATCATCCTCAGTGTCAGGAAACAGCAGGGGTTGGTAACCCACCTGAGCCTCAAACGGGGAAAGACCTGTGGAGGAATTACTCAGTGAGTTATGGGCATACTCAGCCCATGCTAAAAATCGGCTCCATGAGGAGGGATTATCTGCCACCAAACATCGAAGAGTGTTTTCTAAAGACTGATTCAATGCGTTCAGTCTGCCTGTTAGTCTCTGGGTGAAACCCAGAGGAGAGACTCACGGTGGCCCCCAACTGCTTGCAAAATGCCTGACAGAATCTGGCCGTAAATTGAGGGCCTCGGTCAGAGACCACATCTTGCGGAAGGCCTTGCAGCCAGAACACATGGTTAACCATGGTTAAGGGCCGTCTCCTGTGCTGATGGCAGCTTAGGTAGCGCGACAAAATGAGCAGCCGAAGAAAAACGGTCATCCACAACCAGGATGACTGTGTTGCCATCAGATACAGGCGGCCCCGTTACAAAATCTAATGCAATATGCATCCAGGGGTGCCTGGGAACGGGCAAAGGTCGCAACAAACCAGAGGGAAGGAGATGGGAAGTTTTGTTCCTGGAACAGATGCCACAGGCAGCAACAAACTCCCGAATGTCCCTCATTATACCCGGCCTCCAAAAATGTTGGGCCAGAAACTGTTTGGTCCGATGGGCCCCCGGGTGCCCCGCCAAGCCGGAAGAGTGTCCCCATTGGAGGAAATGTGGCCTAACTCTAGGTGGGACAAACAAACAGCTAAGAGACTCCCCCCCCAGGACCAGGATCAGTCTTCAACACCTGAACCACCGCCTCAACCTCCCATTGAATGGGTGCCACAGTCTGAGCAGTAGCTCAGGGGGTAGGATCGCAATCAGAGCAATGATAAATTTGTGACAGGGCGTCAGGCTTAATGTTTTAAGAACCCAGGCAATAGGTCAGCGTGAAATCAAAGCGGTTAAAGAATAATGACCACCGCGCCTGCCAGGAATTACGCCGCTTGGTTTGCTGAATATATTGGAAGTTTTTATGGTCGGTCCATACCACAAAATGGTGTTCGGCTCCCTCCAACCAGTGGCGCCGCCAGGATTCAATTTCATAGTATGCACAGACCCTCATGTCCGGTCACAACATGTCCGGTTGCACGTGAGGTGTGTTTGCGAGCTGCGAACTGAGGACGCCGAACTCTTTCACTATGATTCGACATTAAGTTAAACAACGTATTTTTCTTTTTCTTTTTTTTTTTGAAAAGGTGCGTTCCTGATTTTTTTTGAATTTCAAAGAGGTGGTTGGATTGGATCCGAAGGGGTCCTGAATTTTAATGCCCCCAAGGAAGAATAAAAAGCAGACATTGGTAACCTCACCACCTGTTCTGGCTGTGGGAGAAGAAATGGAAACGAAGGAACTTGCTTCATTAATCCAGTCAATAATACGCGAGGAATTGAACCAAACAATGGACAAACTGCAACCACAGCTTGATTTATTAAAGACGGAACTGAAAGAGTGTAAGGACAAGGTGACTGAAATTGAGCGTGTAATTGTCCGGAACGCATGATCAAATGAATGAGCTGGAGAAAGAGCGCTCCAAAAAGAAAATGAGGAACTGCGCGAGAAAATGGAAAAGTTGGAAAATTACAGTCGAAGACATAATCTCAGGGTCTTTGGCCTTGATAGGGTTGCGGAAAAGGGTAATCCAACGGGTTTCATGTCTGTGCCACTGAAAGAGGTTTTTAAAGAAGATTAAATTCTCCCTTGCCAACCGGAGGTGGAGATTGTACATAGAATTGGTCAGGCTACGGGATCTGGTCCAAGGCCCATGATCATGAGACTGCAAAGCTATCAAGCCAAGCTTGTCATTCTGAGAATTGCAAAAAAGGAAAAAACCTTGGAGTACAAAGGAATGAAACTAAAAATATTCCCGGATTTGACTACTGAAACAGCGAAGAGAAGAGAGCGGTTCAAGGATCTCCAAAGTAAACTGCATCATGCTGGAATTAAACATGGAATGATCCACCCTGCTACGCTCATCCTAACCTTTGACGATGCGAAAAAACTTTTTCTAGATTATCAAATGGCGGAGAAATTCTTCAATGAAGTATTGAACCGTCACTTTAAGCAACACATTTGTCGGCCTGTATTTTTGATTTTTGGACTCGGACTTTTTTTTTTGCGCAGCAAGACCAATACAGTTTGGGGATTTTTTATCTTTTGGACTTTGAATTCGGCGATGATTTCAATTTGTACAATGTGGTAAGCGGTGTTTAAACATAATTACTCAATATTTTGAATTGAATGTTCATGAGTTATGCTGCTGTAAAATCCATGTTGGACTTTCAGGAACAATATGGCGTTGTATTATTAAAAGGCAATTTTGTAGTTCGGCCTACTTGGATTGCAATTGTGACTACTATTGTGAAAATTCGAGTAATGTGCATATGTGTGTTACTGTTTGTCTGTATTCGTTACATTTTTAAATGTTATCCATGTCACTCCGATTATGAGTCCACCAAGATAGGGTTAAAAGAAATGCAAATTACGTCTGATGTCACATAAACTTCCTAAGAAAGGCCTTAGAATGGCCCATATAAATATAAATTCTTTAAGGAATAAATTAACTGAAATCGAAGACATTCTATCACTTAATAATGTTCATAAATTAACTATATCGGAGACTCATTTAGATTCTACTTTTGAAGACGCAGCTCTGTTGATTCCTGGTTTTAATATTTTTAGGAAAGATAGGAATGCTAATGAAGGTGGAGTTGCCTGTTATGTGCAAAGTCATTTACCTGCTAAGATTAGGCGTGATTTAATGTCATCAGACATGGAAGTTCTTTGGCTGCAAATTCACTTGAAACTTCTTAAACCAATATTGATAGGATGTGGTTATAGACCCCCCAGTGCAAATCGTGAATATTTAGACAAAATCTGTTACATGTTAGATTATGTTTGTACAACTAATTATGAGTTATATTTTATGGGTGATATGAATATAGACTGGAATTCTACTTCTTGTTTGTTCAAAAAGAGATTGATGGACATATGTGCAGCACCTGGCCTATCACAAGTAATTAACACGCCAACGAGAATATGTTTAAAAAATGATGGCAAACAAGTGGCATCCTGTATTGACCATATTTATTTGAACACTCCTGAGGTGTGTTCTAAACCTATATCATTGCCTATGGGATGTAGTGACCATAATCTTATTGCAATTGTTAGGAAAACTAAGGTTCCTAAAGCAGGATTTAAAAAAATAAAAAGGCAAATTTTTAAGAACTTTGATCAAGAAAAATATGTGAGGGAGGTTACAAACGTTGATTGGTCAAATGTCTTTGCACAAGATGATCCTGAAGAAGCAACTCAAGCTTTTAAGATTTTAATGAATATTGTGGACCAGCACGCACCACTTAAGAAATCCACTGTTAGATCTGTCAGTGCTCCATGGCTAGACAATGAACTTAAGAAATACATGGTAGAAAGAGATCAGTCTAAATCAATAGCTATATCATCTGGTCTTAAATCTGACTGGCAGGTTTATTGTAAAACAAATTAAAAATAAAAAGAAACAATATTATGAAAACATTATTCAGGATATAAAACAGGACAGTAAACATCTATGGAGTACTCTGAATGGATTATTGAAGGGAAATTCTAAGCTGGTGCCATCTTATTTAGAAACGGGAGGAGTTTTCTTTACAAAACCCAAAGATATAGCAAATCAGTAAAACAATAATTTTATAAATAAGATAAATAAATTAAAAAGTACTGTACAACATAGAAACATTGATTCGACAGTTGAATTAATTGATCAGATAATGGAGGGGAAAGAGTGCATTTTTTAATTTAAGTGTGTCAGTGTGTCTAAGGTTGAACGAATGCTGATGACATGTAAAATTAAACCACCTGGAGTTGATAATCTGGATGGCAGGTTGTTCAAGCCCATAGCATCAGTACTTGCTCCAGTAGTTGCTTATATCATTAATAAGTGTTTCATTAAAAATAAATGCCCACAAGCATGGAAAATTGCAAAAATAATACCAATACCAAAAAATAAAAAGTTGCAGTTTTCTGAATCTAATAGTCGACCAATAAGTTCACCACCAATTCTGAGTAAGATAATGGAACAAATTGTGTATGAGTAAATTCTGTTTTATTTTTCAAATAATAATTTCTTTACTGATTTTCAGCACGCATATAGAGAAAAACTCTGTACAGCTACTGCCTTGACTCAAATGGTAGATGCATGGCATAAGGAAATCGAGCATAAAAAATAATTGGTACAGTATTACTTGATTTTTCTGCAGCTTTTGATATTTTAGACCATAAGTTATTATTGAAAAAATTGAAGTGTTATGGTTTTTCTATTTCTGCTTTGTTATGGATAAACAGTTACCTAAGCGATAGAAAACAAATGGTGTTCTTTAATGGGAGTGAGTCACAATTTTAATCTATGAAGCAGGGAGTTCCTCAGGGAAGCTGCCTTGGCCCGCTTCTGTATTCAGTTTTTACAAATGATTTTCCTTTGGTTTTAAGAAAGGCTCATATGTCAATGTATGCAGACGATACTACAGTTTATTTAGCTGAAGCAAGTATTAATGATCAAAATACAAATCTTGCTCAGGAAATTAAGTTTGTTTTTGATTGGGTTAATAGTAACAAACTTATCTAAAATTTGTCTAAGACGACTAGTATGGTAATTGGCACAAGTTCTACTGTGAGCTCAGATCCAAAGCTTTACTTTACTATAAATGGTGAGTTAATCAAACAAGTGAAAGAAACCAAATTGCCAGGTGTTGTTATAGATCAAAAATTATCATGGGACGCACAAACATTGAGAGTAGTCACAAAAATAGGAAATATTTTGCCGATGATCCGGAGATGTGCAAAATATTTAAAACAAAATATTATCAAACAAGTAATTCAAGCTTTGGTTTTGTCGCACTTGGATTATTGTTCAGTATTTTGGTCCAATAGAGCTCCGGGGGCTGACGTCATGCAATCAGAAATCACCATATTGGCAGTAAAGTGTGTGGTTAAAAACCCTGGCAGGCATACGGCAAGCAGCTAGTTTGCGGATTATATTCATGAAAAGTGAATAATTTTATTTCTTAGGTAATTTGGACAGTCATTCAAACTTTGATAACGTGGTGACACAAGCTAGTAAACATACACCTTGAGCAGAGCGAATAGCTAGTTACGTTATTCTGCCAGTTGCTAATGCTAACGTAACTGTGATGAAGAGGCACTTAAGACCTGCGTTCACAGGCAGCGCTTTCAGAGCTGGAAGCGCCCGTAATCACATTTACAGAGCGCTGCTCTCTAGCGCCAATTTTTGCGAAAAGTTGCTAAGACTGTGTGAGCATTTTCTCTATGCATCGTTGTAAATGCATCGTTATTCAATGAAATGAAACCGCGAATAACTGTCGCAACTAAGCTAATGAATGTTCATTTCCCAAAAGTGCAATTGGAACCAAATAAAGTCAATGATTCCGACTATGTAGCGAAGCTGCTAATGTAGCTCGCAACCATGCTTTGGGAAACCTAGCTACCCAGATTAAAATAAATGGAAACCTAAGCAATCACAGAGTACCAAGCTGGCTAAAGCTGTTGGGGTCTAGAGTTGTCATAAACATTAATATTGAATAATTTGTCAGCAAACTTCATGTCCCAAAATGGGGAACAGTAAGCAAACTTAAACTGTAGCAAGCTAATTGATTATAAACTTGACTGTGGCAGCAAGAAACGTTTCTCACTATTGATATTGTTAGTGCCTCCCAATTTACGATGATGATTTGTCAGCGAGAGAGAAGTGACATTAATGAGCCCGGTGGTGTTCCAAAAGTTGAACTATTTCCAGCCGAGAGCGCCGTGAGAAAAAGCTGTAAGCTGAGGACGTTTTGGTTGCTGAGGACGTTGAGCGCTGTCAATGCTAAACTTCATAGTATTTGCATTAAAAACGGATGCAGCCAGCACAAAAAAGAAGTTTCCTGTGGACACAGGCCCTATTCATCACAAAGCTAAATTGCGTCCATTTGTATCCCTCAAGGCTCTTGTATGCTTTAAGAGACTCTATGAAGGGAAAGTTAATCAGGTATTTGTAGTTGCCGGATACTGCAGGTCTGGAACATTGTCCGAGCCGGCTGAGTCAATACTTGGGAAAAGCACACCTGAGGCATTATAAGGGTCAATAATGTTTAACCTATTAAGTGTTGAATTATATAGCTCAATTTCTTGACATGTAAAGCGGGCAATTAACTCTGATGGCTTGAAATCAGCACTAGTGCCATTCATTTTCGCTTTAGCTTTTACTGCCAAAATGGTGGCGTAAACAAAAGGAGTCACGTGGGGTCCGGAGCTCTTTACTTCTCTGGGGAATGTAAAAAAACTGCAACTGGCACAGAATAAAGCGGCACGTGTTGCTCTGGGCTGTGGAATTAGGACTAATGTCTTTAAAATGCATGAGTGTTTTTCTTGGTTGGATGTGAGTAATCGATTTGTTTATTTGTTAATGGTTTTCATGAGAAATGTGATCACAACAAGGATGCCTTGTGTTTTGTATAAAAAACTATCTTTTAGTTCTGAGACGCATAATTATTCTACAAGGCATGCTCTTGAAGGCTGTATAGAGGCATGAAAGAATGGAATTCACTCCATTCCAAAAAATGAAAAACTGTTTATGGTGACGGCGCACCAGACAGAGACACATAAAGAGGCAAAGAGCCAGAAGAACTAGCGGCACAGCTAGCTACCTCATTTTCCCATCCAGCCTGACTGCTGCTAGCACCTTCATCCTCGCTGACTGTCTTTTTAACATTTCTATAACATTAACGGACCGAACGGTAATCACCACATAGGCGGTAGGCTACGTATGTAGAAGAATAAAGCGCCAGAATTCGAAATGACTTAGTGACAGATGACGTAAATGACATTCATTGGCCTTTATGTTAGGCTTCATTTAATTTGCTTAAAAAATAAGTGGACTCAGCATTTTAGCCTATTACAAACCAGCATCTTTATTATCCCCTCCCCAAAAACAATAAAAAAAAAAACCCTTTAAAATATTTCTTTTTTCACACCGTCAAAAAACATTGTACACACAGTGCGTACAGGATTCCGGCTGGCATCGCCATTGGCGCCACTCCTCGAGCGCCAGCTTGACCGCTAATAACCCACGCCCACCTCCGAAGCACCTACCCCCAAACCAAAATAGGCTCTGAGCTAAAACGTTTCTTTAATTCCTAAAAGGCAGCATCAGCTGCAGGAGACCAATAATACGCTGCGGAGGTATTCTTCTTAATGAGCGCAATAAAGGGGGCAGCATCCGCGCTAAAATTATGGATAAACATCCTATAAAAATTTGCAAAGCCCAGAAAGCGTTGAACCTCCTTAACACTCTGAGGCACAGGCCAATTCTTGACCGCAACCACCTTGTCCGGGTCCATACGCACCGACCCCTCTTAAAGCCAAATAACAAGACAGTTTGGGCGTGAAAAACACAGTTTTTGGCTTTAACAAAAAGTTTGGCATTGAGGAGGGCCTCAAGCACACGTCTGGCATGTTGTTCATGCTCTGAGAGAAAAAAATCTAAATGTCATCAAGATAAACGAAGACTAATTTCTCCAACATCTCTCGGAGCACGTCATTGACGAATGCCTGAAACACCGAGGGGGCGTTACAGCCCGAACGGTAAGACCCGATATTTGTGGTGCCCGTCATGAGTGTTAAAAGCAGTTTTCCATTCGTCCCCCTCCGGAATGCGAATCAAGTAATAAGAATTACGAAGATCTAGCTTCGTAAAAAATGACGCCTCCTGCAGATGGTCAAACGCGGAATTCATTAACGGAAGGGGGTAACGGTTTTTAATGGTGATTTTATTCAAACCCCTATAATCAATTCAGGGTCTCAGACTGCCATCTTTTTTCCCAACGAAAAAAAAATCCCACTCTGGCAGGGGACGTGGACGGCAAAATAAGACCATTGGCGCGAGCCTCCTGAATATATCCTCGCATGGTCTTACGCTCAGGTCCTGACAGCGAGTATAGCGAACCTCTAGGCAGAGTTGTCCCAGGGTAGAGATAACATCAAGGTAACATCAATGCTCGTTGCTTACTAAAAACTTCAGCGAGATCGGCATAATCCCTGGGAACATTAGAAGGTAAGTCAAAGTTCAAGGTGGCCCCAAATTCCTCACCCTACTCCGAATCTAATGTCTCCATGACTGATTCAGAATCGTTAAAATCCTGTAAAAGGTAATTGTCCTCTGGCTGTCACCAATCAAATGGAGGATCTCATTCCAACCCCTCCTCGGCCCCTTTTTCTAGTCTAGGAGGGTATGGTGGGATAGCCTCCTTACACTCGCTCCAGGCATCAGCCTGCCCTGTAGCTTGATGTCTGGGAAAACAAGTTTCATTATCTCTACAATGAGAGTTGCAATTGGTGCCCCAGCGGATGACAGGGTTGTTCTGTTCCCCCAAGCTGATGCAAGGTCTGTGTTCCCGTAACCAAGAATGCCCTAAAACAATAGGAAAAGCAGAGGAACTGATGATAAAAAACCGAACCTCCTCTGAGTGGCTACCAAATGAAATGAACATATTTAGGGGTTTAGAAACTTCGGTAATAACTCTCGATCCAAGTGGGCGACCGTCCAAAGTTCTGACAGAGCGTGACTGAGAGCGAAGTGGAATGCTTCCTAGCCCACCCTATATCCATGAAACAATTTACTGCGCCCGAATCTACGAACGCTTCAATAATAAATCTCTTGCACCCCACAGTCAGTTCAACAGGGATTAGGGTTCGGAAGGGAAATTGGGTCTGCCCCTCTATGGCCCCCCACATCGCTAGAGGGGTTTTTCGTTTTCCCTGAGGCTTAGGACAACGTGGATGGGTATGACCTGGCTTATTACAATTAAAGCAGATTATTCTTCTGCTAATAGGTTTATTAGTCCGACTGTCAAACGAACTATCAACTTGCATGGGCTTAACCGGAGTACAACTCTCAGCGGGTGGAATAGGAGCCGCACATTCGCCACAAGCAACTTTAGCCCCATTATCAGCTAGCAGCCAGCTGTTTAGCTTCTCCTTGTTTCGTTCGCGTATGCGATTGTCAATTTGCACAGTCGTATGAGCTAAAGAGTCTAAAGTCGAACAGGGCTCTAACATAGCCAACGCATCCTTTATCTCCTCAGTAAGGGCATGACTGAATACAGTCATAAAAGGAGCCTTCGGCCAGCCTGTCTCTGTGGCCAAGAGCGAAAAGCAATAGAGAACTCAGCTGCACTTTCTTTGCCCTGTTTAAGGTGCATTAAACGCATAGCTGCGTCCTGACCACGATGATCTTGATCGAATACAGACACCATCTCCCTAACAAGAGCCTCCACAGAATCTATGACCGGTGAATAAGATCTGATTAGTGGGCCGACCCAAGTGAGTGCTGTGCCAGCCAACAGGGATAATATAAATGCAACCGGAGAATCCTCATTAACAAAACGTGACGGCTGAGCCTGAAAAAATATTTCACATTGGGCGATGAAATCCTTACATTTTCCAGCCTCGCCACTATATCTTTGGGGCAACTGTAACTTAGGTTCTCGGGGAAGATGTATGGACGGTGCTTCAGCAACTTTTTGTGAAACTTGTTCAGAGAGAGACCTGACACTCTCGGTTAAGATACGATGGAAAGACACGCATCAGCTAGCGGAGTTGTAGCCAAAACTGGTGCCTCCCAGAAAGAGGGGGATAAAAATGCAAATATGAAAGGAAGAAGTCCTGGAGCACACAGTTATATAAGGCGATTTATTAAGGTGCAGGTGACTAAAGTTTCGACACAAGGTCTTCTTCAGAGTCCTCAGACTCAGACGTTTGTACACAAATGCACATGTATCTCTGTTTATACACAAATACACATGTATCTCTGTTTGTACAAAAATGCACATGTATCTCCGTTTGTACAGAAATGCGAGTGTATCTCCGTTTGTACATAAATCCCATAGAGGAGAAATCGTCATGTCTTCTCAAACCGAAATACGGTTTTTATCCTCATTTTCTGTTTTTACTTACTAGCAAATGTAAATGTATTTTGAACATGTTTTCTGTACATACAAATGTCCATTTCTGGTGTCTTTAATTCGAAAAAGGGGGGTAAAAATCCATATACAATATCATACTGTGATAGCGCAAAAATTTACGGTAAGCAAGGGTTATCTCTGCTCACTAAAGATTTGTACGCTTTATAAATACCGTTTATCCGGTGTTCAGCTCAGTTCATCAGAACACCAGCCTTACGTTGTATTGTCTGCTTTGGCCGCATCATTGAACGGCTCCCTGGTGTTGTACTTCATCTGATACAGCGCATGGGGTTTCATGTCCTATTGACTCTTGGCACTCGTGATGCTTTTAAATGTCAAATGTCTATCGAGCAAAGGCTAACTGTTCCGATTTGTCTTTGACTTGTTATATTTTCTAAAAAAATTCTTAATGCAGTTTCTCGATCATTTTCGTTTAAAGCGGTTGGTTTCTCATTAATACCTATAGCAACGTTATGTTTGGTGCAGGAAATTGTTTATGTCAATATTCAATATTTCTGTAATTTGAATTACTGTGGCCAAAAATAGATTAAGCATTTTTCACATTATGTTAACCTTACAGCTGTTCAAATGACTGGACCAAATCGTATTTGCATTAATGTTAAATCAATTGCTGATATGCTGCTTGAATTCTGCTTGTTTCCTATAGTCATGCAGCAAATACTTTCTTGATTAGTAATTTGTCAAGCCCTAGCAGGTGTTGCCATTTTTTTTTTTTTTTTCTAGCCCGCCACCCCCCCCCATTCACATTCCTACAGCCTCTAACTGTGCCATTTACTGGGTCACCCCACAAGCCATAAATACCAGACCACATGGTCTCTGGCACCAAAGGCTCACTGTCATTGGGTTATGCTTGCATCATTGGTTTTTAAAGGGATTCTAGCAGCTTTCTCTGCTTTTAGATACATGAATGCTCTTTATAGTTTAGTATTATTTCAGTATCGTATTTTTTCCTTGTTATAATGTCAGCTTTATTGAGCACACAATATTATCACATGGTATAATCCCAACATTGCTTCCACCTGCTGTTCTCCACTCATTGCCTGGTTTTCTGTTCTCTTTGTGTCTGTTGAGGGGTCCTGTCCTGAGCTGCTGATTCTGATCTTCACTGTCATCACCACCTGGCCCTCTGGCTAAGTCTCCTCCCTCGAAGCGGTTTGGTCTATGGTATCTATCCGGCAAACTACAAATCCTGCACTGCTTTTTAGCATACTCTTTTTAAATTTTGGCAACCATGAACTTATACCCTGGGTCGGTCAGAGGAGGATAGACTACCCCTCTTAAGCCTGGTTCCTCCCAAGGTTTTTCTCTATTTTGGATCGACATTGGCGGTTTTACCTTGCAACTGTTGCCGCTGGCTTGCTTTTGCGAGGGTTCAGGCCAGGGTTTACTATGAAGCAGATAGTGACAGTATTTTTGAAAAGCGCAGTTCTAATGAAAAAAAAAGAGAAATTGTATCAGCTGCTGGGTAGTCACTACACATGGTACACTTCATATAGCATATATCTGTTGTACTGGCATCAAGAGAAATTGTGTTGGCTGGTGGGTTGCTACAACACATAGTACACTTTATATATTTCTCTTGTATTGGCTTCAAGAGAGATTGCGCCAGCCGCCGAGGTGTCACTACACCTACTATACTTTGTAAAGGATATTTTCCTTGTATCAGCATCAAGAGACATTGTGCCAGCCGCTGGGCTGTCACTACACATACATAGTACATTATGTGTAGGTTATTTCTCTTGTATTGGCATCAAGAGAAATCGTGCCAGCTGCCGGGCCACCACTTCACATTGAACACTTCAAAAATTATTCTCTGTTTAAGTTAGCCTATGCCTGGCATGGTTCTGTTTGGGGGATCAGTAGCAGCTCCTTGCCTTCGGTCCACGATAGCATGGGCAGGGATCTCTCAGAAACAGAGCCATGTTGCCAAACCCAATATATTCTTGCATGCCTGTGTGCCTTCAATAAATTATCTTTTTTTTGACAAAATGGTCCTATCAGAATTAATGCCCAAGGTATGTATCATCTAGTATAAATCTAGTTGATAGTATCTAGTATCTTCCATTATTTCATCCAAAATATCTCCCTTTTCCTTTGTAACGAGTGATTCTACCAAGAATGTAGAAAGATCAGTACCTTTTTAACAGAGTTTACAACTGTTTCCAAAACAGCATACAATTATTGTTTTCAATATGGCATTGAATTTGAAGCAAACATGAATCTCTTTGTTCACTCGGGCTTGCTTACCTATCTGTTATTCAATCATCTTATATGTATATAGGTCATTCCATACTAAACTATACAATTCACTGTGTTGCATAAGAATGATCAATACATTTTTTTACAGAAAATTAAATGATTTGCATTGTTCATATTTATTCACTCCCAGATTGAAGATATACATAAGAAAAAAAACAGAGCCATCGGTCCAACAACACAGCAGAAAAAGTGGTGTCCTGATGTCAGCCAAGGCCTTGTGAAGGACATATTTTGTCTTAGGATTTGGCAGCCAATTTCATGAAATACTCATGACATGTCTGTTGATACTTCAAAACAAAGTAAAATGAAATATTGCAGAGAAATACCCATAATAACGGTTTCAATTGTCTGCACTAAATTACTGGGACTTGTCTGATCATAAATGCTATTTAAAATGACCATTGTGGGCGTAACCAGTTGCATCCTGACGTGTAACGTCCAGACCTGTGGGTTAATTTGCATAATGTATGCAAATGGAGTAAAGACAGACAATTATATATACCATGCTTTTAAAAATAATGATCGTAAAATGAAAATTTTCCTTGTCCTAATATCGTGTTACGTCCATAACAACATTGAGAAATATGCGTAGATCATGTCCTGCGCATAGACTGTATGAAAAGATGGACACGGCATCCGGATCTAAAAAGTGAGGCCAATGCGGAAATTTCAAAAATTTTGCATTACATTTAATGGCCAGCAGATGGCGACGTTGGTGGTTGCAGAAAGAAATTCAATGTTACTGAACTCTATGAGAAAAAGACCCTACTTTGCCACCTGATTTATTTTTTCATTCTTATTCTTTGAAATGCCTTCTTGTGAATAAAATAATATATTCCTTTGGTGATTTAGAGCAACAGGTAACCAGTTGCAAAATGTTAACAATGCTTTGCTCTGAAGCCAGGTGAACGGAACACAAACAGTGAAGACAATTGTCATGAAAAACATTTATGGACAATTACGGCCAGTCAATGTTACTGATAGACTGAGGCCATTTATCATACAAAAGAATTGACTTTGAAATGTGTCTGATTTTCAGGAATTCAGTATCTGTTTTGTGTCCTCGTTACACCCACAGCGCCTGCCACCTCAGTGCATTATGGGGTCACTGAAACGAAGTCACTTGGTTTATCTTCTTTCTTATTTGTGATGCTCATGGATGGGGTTTCACCACTGCAATGAAACACTTTGGAAAAGGTGTATTTGAGTTTTCATCACTATTGTAACACATATGTACAGTTTAGCATGGAATGACTCATATACTTTCTACCGCAAAATTCAGTTTGATTGCTTACTACCACTATGACCTGCTAAATAATTTCTGGCTCAGTAAGTCAAAACTCATTGTTATATAGGAATTAAAATGTATAATTGCTTTGTATATTTGTTGAGAATTATTTTTCATGGCCCCCTGCATTCGAGACAGTGACATTATACACTGACCTCACCATGTGAGACATATAATCTAAGGCTGTCTGAATGTCATGGAAATCAACAATGTTAGAGAGAGAGAGAGGGAGAGAGAGAGAGAGAGAGATTCATTTTAGTATTAAAGAAGAGAGCATGAATATAATGCATGCAGATCAATGAAGAAACTTTTATTACCATTGAGTTATTTAACTTAGTCAAGGAGCACAGTGGTTAAGAATGATGAGATAGGATCTATGGGGGCGTATAGGCCCTCATGACAAATACATGTATAAATATATCAATAAATACGTGGTAAAATGGACAAACACGGGATAGCAAATACAGTGATATGCACTGAAAAAAGCATGGCTTTGAACTGTAAAACACAGTATTGTTGCGGTCATAACTAAGTGTGAACACATATACAATAATTAGCCTCTATACATTTTAAATACTTTTCAATAAATGTTTGCTTTCAACCATGTTTTTCTCTTCAAAAAAATCTAGGGGGTTTTTCAATAAAATTGAAGCAAAGCGATTCTACAGCTCATTAATGTTGCTAAAGTTAAACATGTATTGATAGACGCATGTTACAGTCAACTGGGCAGGAATTCTTTTACAAACTGATGTATAATCAACAGAATAGATTGTCCATCAGTAAAACAGGGCACAGTTAAAATAACCATCAGGTTATACAAAGTAAGAATGACCTTTTGAAAACAGTTGTCTTAACAGCAGTTATAAAAATGGCTTGAAACTGGAAAAGGAATATTTGTCTCCCTCTTTTTTGGAGCATCTATGAAAAAAGGAATTTTTGTGGAGGAAAAATGAAGCAGGAAAGAGCTTTTAATCATGACTCTTGGGATTTTGGGCACTTTCAGTTTGACACTAATGATTCAACACAATAAAAGCAAATTTCTCCAGGACTCTGACCAAATCAGAAAATCAGAGTTATGGCACCACAAATGTACATTAAAGAAAAATAAAAAAAAAATACAAACAAGACTCACAGCATTTGTACCAATCCAGTATTGCTCACTGAATACTTATTACAGTGGCTCAGCCTCTCGTGAGGAAAACTCTGCCACTCATTATTGTGAGACCTCTGAATGAAGAAACCAGCCTGATCAATAAAAATAATAAAAGTTCAAATAAATAAGTACTGACACAGTTGCATCATATACATGCACTGTGAAAAAAGCAGACTTAAGTGAGAAAAGTGAGGCAACCTGCTGCAAAATATTATAGAGTTTGCTCAACTTCAACCTCAAATTCTCTCAAAAATGCATTTATGAAACTACCTGACATGAAGTATCTGGAGGCCATACTTTTTAAATTCAGTCAGCTTTTTATTCCTTTACTGTAAGGTCTTGTATTGCGATTTCCCAGCTTTTTTACTCCAGACCTATTGAGGACTTAACATATCAAAATTTATTTCCATATGGTGAAATGAAAATGGTTGTAAATGTTTACCTTTAACTTCCCTTCATTATATTGTACTGTAAACACATCTTTGTGCAGAGGAATCGACTTCTTTACTTGGAGAAAACTGTTTGCACCATTTCATGATATTAAAAGGAGAGGCACCACAAATTTATGGAGCATATAGGAGAGCTAATTATATTAATGCCTTTTAATTTCCTTTCAAAGTCCAAAGAAAATGTTTATTCTTTCTGAAAAATATGTCTTAGGGTGTCAGATATACGTTAGTACACCCAGAAATAGAGAGGTGCTTGTACAATAAAATAAGCAGTGTTTTGTGGACTGAAGTCTATGGTACGAAAAACTGCCTTATTACCGATGCAGGAGTTGGATTTGATCACTGAGCGTCCAGGGCTGAGGAGACGACCGACAACAAGAATAAGAATAAGAACAGCACAAAAATAATAAGACTATGAAGACGAAAAAATAATGATAAGGAGAAGACGAATAAGTAGAAGAAAAAGATAAAGCTCGTTCCTGATGCAGACAAACTGTGTATTATATCAGTATTATGCGCTGTCACTGTGTGGCAGTCTGGAGCCAGAACCGCATCTCTTGTGTGCGGCTGGTGTTACAGACAGAAGATGGTGTTGCACTCATTTGTATTTCTGTAGCTGATCTCAGTTCAAGGTTTATTGTGGCAGCATTGCAGAAGGAGACCTTAACTCACGCAGGATAAGTGTTATATGAACACAGCTGTGATCTGCTATCCTTTACATGGTCGGCCTGTCATTCTCATGAATATGTATCGCCAGGAATTTCACCAGAACTGCAAATGAACACGACAAAAATGAGTTTCAAAAATCGCTTGTGTAGCTACGATTTGTGGGCTTCCTGAAAAAATATTGTTCGGGCCTCCGTTTTTAATCTTATAATCCTACAAAGCTGTGGGCTCCTAGATTAGTCATTTACCTTCAGCCAACTATCCATGAGCCTAGTGAGAATCAGACTACTACAGGAAACAGGAAATTAATTTGGGAAATTAGGAAGCAAGTTTACATTCAAAAACCAAAAATGTGATTTGGCAACAGAGGTATATATTTACAATATTTTACATAACAAATCCATCTGGTGCTTACTTGAGCTGAGCACTAAATCCCAGCGTATGGCAGCCAATAAAATAAATAATTTTGTTTAAATCAAAAATTTAACAGTGACAGAAGGTTACATGGCTGAAGCACATGAAATCTATGTGCGTATTTAAGGAAGAAAATAATGGCAAATCCAAGCTAGCTTGGCGGTGGGAGCACCTCAGCTTTTAAAGGGGAGCACTGTAGGGAGGTTCATTTACAGAGAGAATACTGCCATGCAAATCGTGCATTACAAGAAGTAAGCCTGTTCACAAAAGTATAAAACGGCGCTTAGAAGAAAAAGAGATTTGGAAAAGATTTATCAACACAGTCAATGGTGCAAAGCAAAATGAACAATATGTCTTCCCCCATGATCTTCATCATTAGGGAGAAGTTAGAGCTTAAGGCGATTACTGGACTTGTGAAAAATAAATATTAAAGAAACACGCTGGACTGAGGAAGTGAATTCAATTTTAAAAGCATCAAAGGGGAGAGTTGAAGGAAACAGAAGTTTGAAAAAAGACAACAGTGAATTTGAATATTCAAGTGGTCAAACTGTGCCTCAGGAGTACAGACTCCCAGGCCAGCTGGTCTATCAGGAGAGACGGACCCCAGGCTCCGTATGATTCAGTGATGTCACCATGCCAGCAGCTAATATACAGTGAGCAGGGGTCAGGGAGCTAATGTTTTCCAGTAGGTATCAGCGTCACTTTTTTAGCCCTTCAGCTCGTCCCCAGGTCCAGCAGCCGGTTGTTGGGGCGACGGGGTCTCCCCGTTACACCGAGACGACGAGTCGGCCTCCTCAGGGGCAGGACTGGTGTGGGTGGAGTCAGGGGGTGGGGCCCCCGCCGCTCCGCCTGTGCTCGCTGGCTCAGTGCCGGGGGCCTGAGAGACTGTGGCAGCGAGGGCTTCGTTCTCCGAGACGGGCGTGACGGGGCTGACGGGGCTGACGGGGCCTGTGGACTGACTGGCGGATGCGGAGGTGCTCTGCTCTGGTGCCCTCAGCCTCTTCATGATGGTCGTGACCCGAACAGCTTTCTGGAGGGCAGGACCATGGCCAGATAGACAATAGTGAGATCGACACCACATATTGCACATAAACTATTCGAACTATTGATTAGTTTGATATAATAAAGGACCAAAGTAACTCCAAAGAAAGGAAAAATCTGACGATAGTATAAATGTTCTGCCCAAACATAAAAATACCAAAATGAAAGCCTTTTTTGTCTTTCTTTAGAGTTACTTTTGTACTTTATTATATTGCACTTGAATGCTCTGATAAGTACTGTTCCTAAAAATTTATTTTTCATTAGTCAACCTCACCTGAAGTGAAATGCATGTTACAGTTGACCGAAGACTTAGAGCTGGCACCTTTTTGCTTACTTTGATTCATACAACTGAATAGTCACAGAAGAAATTGAAGCTTAAATGCAATTCACTTGGAGAGAGAGAGCACTGCACAGAGGTGTCGCATCAGGCTGTCACCTGGGATTAGACCTGATACTTGCAATTTACAAGCTCCATTTACTCACTGTGAAACTGCACCACTACACGAACTGCAGTGTTGCAGTAATTATAGAATAAGTACAAAAAATTTTTCTCCTCAATTTAGAGAATTTCTAGTTTCTCAGGATAGGGAGCAGCATTGATCACAGGGGATCAATTTTGGCGTAATGAGATGTTCTTTGCTGAGGTTTACCGGAAAGATCTAAAACCTGTCTGGACTTGCAGTTAGTTTTCACTTAGCTCTGACTGTGGATTGAATTCTGACATTTCTCACTTGGCCCAGCCATAGTACGTGAGTGAGTACGAGGAAAAGATGTTAAAAAAAAAAAAAGGTGTGAAACCAAGATTTAATTTTACATTCATTGTTTCACTGGCTAGATTTTTGTCAAGACACAACGCTGCAATAAGTATTTTAGCTTCAAATATACATTGTCCTAAACAGCCATTTTACATGGTTGACTTGCTGTATCTCCACATACTTTTTTCTTAATCAGTCACCCGAAGAGAAGATCCGCAGTCTACTAAAGGAAGAATGTACTTCGTTGTACTTAATAATAAAATAGCTCAGATCACAGAGTTTTGGCAAACAGAATACATTACCTTCCACTTGGCTTTGGCAAAATTCTTCTCAATTTGTGCACAGACGCCATCTTTAATGTTCTTATCTGAAGCTGCATTCCCAGATATCCTGAGATTTAAAAAGATTTGTTAAAATATTTCACCGTAATCTGGGATACAGATGGTTCTTTAGAGCCAAGACCAGTGCATTTCAAACAAATATATATCTGAAATACTGCCACTAATCAATAATACCAGTCATGGTTAATGGCCTCCTGTGCCGTAAGTCTCTGGTCCTGGTCTACTTCCATAAGACGAGCCACCAGTTCTTTTGCTGTAAGGTAATAACAATGTCAAACAACTGATGACACTCAAGTCGCTTCAGTTTCTCAAGCCTAGCAGAGGAAAGGTGTAAGTTTTGAATTCATTAAACAGCCAGGCAAGTGCTACCTCAAAACTCAGGTAATATTCCACATTACAGCAACTTCCCCTAAGCTAAATTGCTCAATTGCTGCAGTTGAACAACTATAAGCCTAAATGGCTTTTACGAAACCCAAAGATGGCATAAAATTGTTTCATATCTACTAAGAGATGTAACAGTAGTAAGGGTGAAATGAAACAGTATAGCCAATGAACCACAGATTAATATGTATGCATTCACTACTCATAGGTACCTGAGTCTGAAATATCATCCCAGTATGGGGAGTCAAACTCATAGTCTCCAGCCAGGATTTTACGAAACAGGTTCTTGTCATGATTCTCGTAATCATCGTCATCAGTTTCGTCATAAAATGGGGGATTTCCAGACAGCCTGGAAGAGAGGTGACAGTCCAAGAAAAATTGAGCTCTTAAGAGGTAGGATTTCTGGGCTCTGTGTCACTGCTGTGTTTCTGAGATCTTGATACTCACAGTATATACATGATGACCCCCAGGGCCCAGCAGTCCACAGGTCTGCCGTACCGCTGCCTTCCCACCACCTCAGGGGCTGGAGGAACAGAATCAGGACTCAGAATATTCCTGGAAAAGGTTATGATGCCACTTCTCCTCAACTCTCTCAGCTACTCCATAAATGTCAGCCTCAGGAGAGAGATGCCCTTATTTTCATGCATAAAATGCATACTTTTATAAATCTGCAAAAAATATTGGCTACCACAGTGATTCGTCAATACCAACTTATACATGAAATCCACAGGATGTAATGCATTCCAGCATTTAAATTTCCTCATAATTGCTTTATGTCGCGAAAATTTTCGAGATGCCGCTAAAATCTATCCCTAACTGACATTATCTGAATACATTACTTCACTTGCTGTTTTTCTCTGAACTTTTGCCCAATCAGGGGGACAGTATAGAGCAGCCCTTTAACAAGGTTGTAATCTTTGATGGCAAAACCACAAAACCAGCTTCAAGTGTCTCCTTTAATCAAATTTTGAAATTACAAAACACGCTGGAGCAAATACAATGCTAACGTTAAGCCCAGAGTTTTTCAGTAACATTAACTTGAGATTAACATAAGCTGCAAAGCTTTTTTTGGTTTGCAGTTTTGACAATAAATTATCTTGACAAGTGGCACACCGAGTTACTAGTAATCTGGCCTCAGCTAAATCAGTGCCATTGAACCGGCTTAAAAATACTTGCATTAGAATGCATTGGGAGCTGAAGATGATGGAGGGTATGGGGGGTTGGAAAGCTGCTGAAGTGGCTTTGTGTTGGTAAATTAAGAAAACTGCTCATTTTAAAACAGTTAGAGACACAGAAATACTTCATATCACCAGACTGCTGCCAAATAAATCCCAGAGCAAAAGAGAGCGGAAAGAGATGCGGTCAATACCTCCATATATATTTTGCTGTATACAATAGTCTTGCAGTAATAATAATAAAAATTTGAAAAAAAAATTAAATTAAATTAATTTTCCGTGTTGGAACATTGTAATCATTCAAAGAAGAGGACAACACATTGCATACTGCTAAACTGGGTCGATATTTAAGCTGTCTTCATAATTTCAACTTTAATTTCTTGCTCTTTTTCATCTTGCACATAGTATCCACTGAATTAATTTTTTTCCCCGCCCCATGTGCCCAAGTATGAGCTCATGCAGTGCCGTATAATGCAGCCTAAGACCTTTTGTTAATGTCATAAATCTTCAATAAGTTCCTCCCCATCTCTGAAAAAGATATTTTGTGCACAGTAATATGCACAGTCCCTAATTTATGCTCCTGAACTTGTGTAATGATGAGCAGCTCCGCTCTTCTCACCTAAATATTCAGGAGTGCCACATGGCTCTTTGATCAGGCCGTTCTCAAGCTTGGCAAGATGGAAATCACTGATCACAATTTTTGACTGTTTCAGGCGGTTGTAGTAAACCAGGTTCTCCAGCTGAGAAGACAGAAAAAATGTTTTTTTTCTTTACAGATGTCTGCACAGGAGTGGAATCAAAAGCTTTTACACTTGTCTCTGTCTTTGACCTAGATTACATGCAAGCTTTCCATTGAAAAAAAAAAATTTAAATCATGGCTGAAATCAACCAGAACTATGTGAACAATAATTAAGTGATCATTTACTTAATTGGAAGTACCACCTTTGTGGATTTGACAAGGGAATTATACCATTTATGACTTCAATCCATGTCACCACCGCCACTGAACATGCAACAGAACAGGCAGCCAACAGACCCAAACAAAATGGCAAACATTGTGATTAAATTTTCTGACGTCAGTAGATATTCAAGATTTTGCATGTATTTTCTTTTTTTTCAACAAACTGCGACAAAAAAAAAAATAAAACCATTAGTTGACAAGGTGCAAATACTTGTACAACCTGTTTTGCTCGTAAAATGTATTAATCCGTACGCAGCTATATCATGAGTGTGCTTATGACCTTTAGTGACCTTTACTATCTGGGATGGAGCCTCAGAAGTAAACACCTTCATCCCGGATCTGCGCAAAATCTGCGCTGGCTCTGTGCCGACTCTAACTGATCCGACTAGAATCTGGCCTTGGAGTTGCCTGCTACAGGGGACGAGACAGAGCTGCTCACACTGTACCTTTAGGTTCCTGTGGACAATCTGTAGAGAGTGCAGGTAGGCCACTGCTTCCAGCACCTGTCTAATAACATTGCTTGTGTCCCGCTCCGAGTAATACCCCTGATCGAGGATCCAGTCAAACACCTCTCTGCCTGTAGCACTATGGGAAGAATGCATCAGAGAAACAGCATCTGTATTATGTGCCTGTCCTGTATCATGTAACTGCTACAGCATTACATTAATATGCTAATCCCAGTTTATCAATAAACACTCCACAATGATGCACAGGACTGAAGGAAAAATCACAGGAGGCATTTGATAACACTAATTGCTACTACTGTGTTGTAACCTGTGATTACTTTTATAAGGGTAAGTCCTATCTCATGAGAGGTATAGAATTTTGATAACTTTTCTTACATTAACAAATGAAATATTCTTTTTAAAATGTGCTTTATGTTTAGAAAGTTCCTTTTGTATAATATTTCATTTTGTCTGAAGATCTGCGACAATATAACAGGACAAATTCACGATAATATAATGAAAGGCATTAGAAACGCAACAACTTAAACTTTCAAATTTTAAATAGTGTAAAGGAATTAATAAAAAGATAATGTGTAAGTAACACAATTCAAAAGCTTAATTGAGACATTTCTTAATGTAGACTTGGCAATTTTACAAAGTCAGACATCCTCCTGGATTATATGGCAAACAGCACTAATAACGTGTGTCCACTGTTAGCTGAAAGCAGGGCCTGAATCTCACGTGGCATAGAAATCACCAAATTATTCATCAGTCTCTGTGGGATGTGATCCCCCTCTGCAGACACAGCAGCAGGAAGTCCATTGTGAGTTAGTGGGAGGGTGATCCTGATGGCGAACTCGCTGATCCAGAATGTCCCAAAGATGTTCACTGAGGTTCATGTCCGGTGAATAAGGAGGCAATTTAACACCATGATGTTGTTAGTGTCCTGGAAGAGCTGGGTATTCCTTGCTACATGAAGAGGAGCATCGAACTGACAGTTCTGGCGGATGTGGGGCACAATATGTGGTTCCAAGATTTCATCCTTATAGCGTTGTGCTGTCAGTGTTCCATCACCAAATACCAGTGGACACCTCCAGCCATACCCTATAGCTGCCAACACCATCACATTAACGCCACTGAATCAATATACTCACACGACACACGGATCAGTGCACCTTTCATCTTGTCTCTGGTACACACATTTCCTCCCATCATTGCAAGCAGCGCCACTCATCATTAAAAATTACGTGACACCATTGAAGATTTGGCCAGTTTTTATCGGAATACTCCTCTCCCCAATGACGATGAGTAGCATGTCTGCGATCCATCAGGATTATCCCAACATGTGCTCTAAATGAATAGATGCCTTCTTTGCAGGATATGGGAGCCGATATGCTTGAAGGGTCTTCCAGGAACCTCGGCAGCAGTCAATGTGGGTTGACAAAAGCGGTCTCTGAGATACATCACGCGAATACGATGGTCCTGCACACCCATGGTCACGAGGCTGCTTAGGCCGCGGTCGATCCGGTGATCCTTTCTGCCTATATCATGTCTGCAGGCGTGAAATGGTTGCACAATGCACCACGAAGTGTGCCGCAACTCTGGCTGCACTCATTCTGGCCGTTAGCATTCTGATCGCCTGATCCCTGTTTTGTCAACTGTGGCATCATGAGTTCCCACAAATGTAAAGTTTTTAAGCCTTTCCCCTTTTTAAAGCTAGGGTCGATGATGAGTGATGCATCTGGCATCTCTTCACTCTCCGTTTTCTGGATCATGTATCGGATTACTGTCGTCAGCCTGTGGTCTCTCAGCTCACCAACATGTTCATATTCACCATTTGTGAGCCAACACTCCACTTTAAATATCCTTGCATTAATTTTTTTCTCATTATATTATATGTGCAAAATTTTGTACATCGTAGCTTGTTTTGATTTTAATGCCTCTTAGAATAGAAGACAGCACAAATGGGAAAATCATCATTGTGACACGGCATTTACTGTATGTCTGTAAAAGTCCAAAATAAGAAGTATAACCTGTGTTATTGAACTACCAACCAAGGGTCGGAACAACAACAGATATTTTATTAATTCCAGACTATGACATTTTATTTTGTTTACTATATTTATTTTATTGAATATACGTACAGCCCCGAAGGCATGGGTCCGAAATAAACTGTGAGATTCATTCCCAAGGAATGGACAAGACATACAGAATCTAAATCTTGAACTTGTCATTTACTGACTGCTGGGACATGCATTAATATGATTTTGATTATTTTTATTTCAAATGTTTGCTTGGAAATAGCCCCCTAGGCCAAGAAGGTAGCTATTTCACAAGCCATGCAATACTTCGGGACGCATGAATGTAAAATAAAGTGACAGTACAATTCCCTGCAAAAACAAAGCTGATGACATTTCAGGCCAACCAGGTCCATAAATAAAAGAAATAAAGTTGAAAGGAGTATGCAGCGCGCCCTCAGGTAACAGCAGCTCACTTCCTGTTCAACTCACTTTGCTTAAGCTACATTCTCCGCTCAGATAAATCTGAGGTAAACTTACAGTTCAAGAAAAAGGAAGTACTCTTTTCTGGTTTCGTAGACATCCATTAGTTGCAAAATGTTTGGGTGCTTCACCCTGTGGGTGATGAACAGACAGTCAAACAAACAAATAAACGCAGAGAAATAAGGGGTTATTGGTACCAGTGAATGTAGATGCACATAATATGAAATGTGCTTTGCACATTCTGTGTATGTCTGTATACGCCAAATGTTCCAAATGTATTTACTCATTTCAATCTACATACATAAATACAAGTTTGTAAAAGCATGCAAAAAATAAACTGTTATTTAAATTTAAATTTTAAGCAATTCCAAGCGGTAGGTACTAGGTTATTTTCTGATACAACTGCAATAATACTCCCAGTTTACAGCTCTGGGCAAAAGTTATAGGCAAATATAAACCAATTCAATGAGGCAAAAATATTTAATAAATCAAAAAATGAAAGGTTCCTGTATTTCAAAAAATTGTAGGGTTGAGTCGTTAACAACTAAATGAAAACAATATCTAGTGTGAATACCCTTTTCCTACGGTGCAGCGAAAAATTATTTGCCTCCTCGATTTTATCTATTTTTGCATATTTGTCATATTTAAATGTTTCAGGTAATTCAAATAATTTCAGTATATGCCAAAGACAACATGAGTAAACAGAAAATACAGCTTTTAACTGATCATTTAATTTAAGGTAAAGTGTACGTCCTTCAAAACCTATATTACCCATCTGAAAAAATAATTGCTCCCCTAAACCTAATAACTGGACATGCCATCATTGACAGCATGAACTGCAGGCAAACATTTGTGAAACTGGTAATGAGTCTTTCACATTGCTGCTGAAGAATTTAGGCCCACTCTCCTATGCAGAATTGTTTTAATTTCACCACATAGGATGGTTTTCGAGCATGAACTACCGGTTTATAGTCATGCTTCAGCATCTCAATTGGATTCAAGTCAAGATTTTGACTAGTCCACTTCAAACCTTCATTTTCTGTCTTTTGAACCATTCAGAGGTGGATTCGCTCGTGCGCTTCATTGCCCTGCTGCATAACCTAACTGCACATGAGCTTTAGGTCACAACCTGATGGATTTTCAACTTGAGAGCAGGGATTACGTAAATTTGAAGGCACACTGCTCGTAAAAATGAGACATGTCAATTTCTCGTTTACCAGAAAAGCTTGATTTACTCCTTATAGAAATGTTCTGTGTGAACCATTCTAGCATACAAGAAATGCAAACTTTATATGAGAAGTCTAATTCCCTCCTATAAGAGATTTTTTTTGTATAACTCTAGTGCTAACCTTAGCCTTACCCTTAAGGCTGAACAAAAACAAAAAGAACAGTTAAATCTATCCCATGATTTCAACTAGAGCTGGACTCGCGAGAGCCCATGCCTCCACCAGCATAGCTAGATTTGAACTTTGGCCTATATCTCAGCTGTACTTTGGCCAAGATATAGCAAAATATAATCACTTGTTCCTCTTGTGCTACTTTAACATCCTGTAGAGTTGAACATCCCTTATTGATCGAAAGTCGATCGGAATATTCTTGCCAAGTTCGAAAGATACCCAAATCTACCCCTCTGATGATCAGAAACATTTAAGTGTCACAAGCATACAAAAATAGAAGAAATTTGGAAAGGGAAAAATACTTTTTTATGACGCTGTAAGAATTTAGAACAACGTCCTGCCAATTTATTGTTTTCATTATTACAGACTGATTGTTCAAAGCGTAGTGGCGAACTTGCCACCGTCCTTCTGCAGGCTCCAGTCTCACCTGCGACTGCTGCTCCAGGTAATCCCACATAACCACTATGATGCTGAGATGAAGACTCTGCCTTGATTATATTATCGGTATTCACTTTTTTTAATGGAATACACATTTTAACAGTTACATCATAGTTTTCTGTAAGATTCTTTTAAATTAACATTTCTTGTCTTAAGTTTGTTATCCATCTTCAGCAATAGTAATGTGGAATACAAAAAATAAAACTTCTAAGATCAAATATAAATGAAAAAAAAAATCTTGGGTGCCAAAAGTTTTGCACAGGACAGTATGAAACATTGTAATTATTACAATAATTGAGGGTGGTGGATCTGGGTCAAAAGATTACATTATCAATGAGAATGCACTGGCATCAGCAATAGGGAGGCCAAATATTCTTAACGAGCTGCAGAAAGAACAAACATTAATGCAAGAATATTGGGGCAAATGTGCAAAACCATTAATGTTTGGCTACATGCAGTACACTGCTGTGGCAGTGGGTGGCACAGAGTGCCCTTTACCCCAAAAACACCACTGCTTCTGACTACTTCAGCTTCACTCTCAGAACGGAGTTCCCAGCACAGTCAGGAGATGGATAAATATATCAAAATAGTTGCAAAACAGCAAAACTATTCAATCTATTATGTGTGATTGCAAACCACAGCTAACATGCCAAAACATGAAGAAAATAGAAAGCATAGATGGGCTGAGTGTTTACGTCATTAAACAAAGAATAAACCCCCCTCCCCCTGCAAACTGAACAATATCACATGATATCTTCAGAGACCCAGAAATAGGCTGAGATTTTCTACAAGAGACAAACTTTGAATGAATGACCAGGGGTCAAACAATAATAAATGATCCTGCGCTTGCTGATGCCAAGAGGAAATATAGTAATGAAATGTGATTTATAAACACTAAATGAAACAGAATTAAATAGCAATTTATTTTACCAGTAATACAATATTACATTTTAAGCCGCATGCAAACAGAGAATTTACTGCATAAATATATGATGATCCAATGATTACATGGTGGTTATACACACAAAATACAAAGGTGTTAATGCAGCTCCGAAATCTCACATTTTTAATATGAGGATCTCATTCTTCGCAGCTTTTCGGACTTTCCGTCCATCCTTTTTCAGGAATTTTTTACAAGTGTACATTTTCTGTGAGTTCCTGTCCTTGGCACGGAAAATCTCACAGAACTCCTCCCTGGAGAAAGGATTAACGGACAGAAATTTGAATTATCCATATGAAAGAGTATACATCCTTCAGCGTCAGATGATAAAGTGATCAATTAATGTAAGCTATTGAAGTCTCGGCCTGCTGATAAAACCTTGTATCTCCAAATTTGATAAGAAACAAAAAATTGTACGTATGTCTACGATAATAACATAAACATTGCAAAAATACAAAATACATTCTTGGAAGAAAAATAGTCATCCTACCCGAACACAGCTCAACTGCAGTCCTACGTGCTAAATTACACATTTTTAATGCTCTCCTGTAGTTTATCATTTTGAGGATATGAGGTTTTATCGGCAGGCAGACGACATGCCTTTTTCACCAAATGGGCATTAATCGTTTCCTTTTTGGGCTGTCCCCGCCAAATAATTCACAAAATATACAAAACAAAAAAATATACAAAAATATACAAAACACTGTATACATTGTTACAAAACAATGCAAAAATAAAAGAAAAATCATAATTTTTTCATAATTTAATAAAAAATTAACAATGTCCAAATTGCTTGAAATTCATACAATGCAGTATATAAAAATGCACAGGCAATCTTTGTGAATATGGCAATATTACCAGAAAGACTATTGCTTTCATAAGTGTCATGGCTTATGTAAGACCCTGCAGCTGTCAGAAATGAACATTAGTGAAACTGTTTTGAAAGATGAGGGTACTCACGATTTGACGATCTGTCCGAGGTCATATTTATCTGTTACGTCCGATGGACTGTTATAATCCTTCTTCTCCCCCACCGTTAAACAGCCGAATGGCATGGCCACTCCTAGCAGGAAAGGCAGCGTATTGATCACAATTGTGCACTATTACACCAAATTAAACTAAACAGTTTGGGCGCACAATATGTGCACCCTCAGGCACTTGATCCTAAAGTTAATGCATGTGTCCACAGTGAAAGTTAATTCACCATGCTATTACAATTGCTGCCTGATAAAAACCTTTGCTCTAAGTGCAGCGATGTAATTATATGAATCTCACAAGTTACTGGTTAAGTAATGATAAATGGTCTGCATTTATTTAGCGCTTTCCAGTCTCATGACATGACCCCAAAGCGCTTTACAACTATGCCGCTCATTCACCCCGATGGTGGACATGCCCTCTGATGTCTGGCACTTTCGTTCAAACTGTGTCGGATTTAATAAACGAAAAGGGAAAGCTCAAATGTTCACCCCATGGTAGCAGGTAGTGGTTCTACACCTTAAAAAAGAAACGATTCAGAATCGTCCCAGCCCTAAGTGACCTGCAGTTAGGTCACAAGATACCTCTATGGACACAGAGGCAGCGAACATAGCAGCAGCGGAAGGTATGTTAACTGCCTGGCCAAAAAAAAAGTTGCTTCTTGGATTTAGATAAGCAAACACTTAATAGCCTATAAAGACCCCATAAAACCATTATTACAGTGATTAATATGATTCAGCTGGAAACAATATATTGTAACCTTGACGGAAGCAGTGTTGTAGCCTCTTTTTTACAGCCATGTCAGAATACGTCAGGGTATGGAAAAGACGTGACTGTTTCAAGAGGGGCAAATTAATGGCCTGCATCAAGCACAGTAAACAACTAAGGAGATTGCTAAAATGATTGGAATTGGGTCAGCAACTGTCCAATGCATTATTAAAACCTAGATAGATAGTGGGGAATTGTCAACTTTGCGCAAGACATGGGTTGGAAAAACTCATGAATGATTGAGATCAGAGATCACTGAAACCTTTGGTGTCGTCTCATCATAAATTCATCCACAGTAGAACTCAGTCTCATGGTGAGAGGTAATACATTTCCACATGTACAGTGTGACAAGAACTTGCAGGACTGGGACCTAAGAGTTATGTTGGCCACAAGGAGGCCATTAGTAAGTGAAGCTAATTGGGAAAAACAACTTCATTTAACTAGGCAGCATAAAGATTGGACTGAAGAGCAATTAAAAAAGGTCATGGGGTCATATGAGTCTAGATTTACCCAATTCCGGAGCAATGAGCGCATCAGGGCAAGAACGAAAGCCCACAAAGCCATGGATTGTGCCCGCTGTGCCAGTCCCCAAAAGCAGGGATATCATCTGGAGTTGCTTCAACTGGTCGGGTTTTGTTACAGAAATGTTACGCTGCAATAAAATAAAGTCAGCAGAATACCTGAATGTACTGAATAATCAGATTATCCCACCACTGGATTTTGAAATCTTTGAGTGTGCAGGCATATTCCAGAATGACAGTGCCAACATTAGTCAAGCTCAAATTATGAGAAAGTGGTTCAGCAAGCGTGAGGAGTCAGTTTCACCCATGAATTGGCCACCACAGAGTACTGACCTTAGCCAGTAGGGGAACTGCAAGTATAGCAATATTGGATGTTTTTAGTGCAGAATGCATTATGGGAACTGCATGTCAGCGAGTGACTGACAGATACGCTTCAATATGAAAGAAAGCCTGGTCATTACTCGTTGCGTGCTTGGATGCTACAACCATCACATCAGGGGTCGACATTTCAGGTTCTGTGTTTTTCCCTAACTCAACAAGTTCAAGCCAACTTCAACACTTTGAGTCAGCAGCAGCTGTTTTGAGGCTGGAGAAAAACCTACGGTAAACAAACTGACAGTTTTTCCAGTCTAATTCAGTTCTTCAGAACTACCAAGGCTAAAAATCCTAAGAAAAGAACGACAGCCTCATATGTCGCCGATTCACACAGTAAGTGAAAGCGGTGTTTTACAGTGTCAGCGCTGCTATCCATGCGAAGTCAATGACTTGACCATAGCGGTGCAGGGCAGTCGCTGACAGCGCATACAGCTATTCGGTTACTGGCTAGCACTGGCTAGAGGAATTTCTTAGGACTTTTTGCGTTTCAAATTTTATTTAATGATGTATGTTGCAGCTAAACTACCTATAGAAAGCATTTTTCGAGGATATAACTTCATAAATGGATTATATGACATCCGATATTGAGCTTTTTCACCTGCCGCTATCGCCAGGGCTTTTCAAAACTTCACATCGTATAAGAAAACACTGACTGGGTAAGCCATACATCATTTTACTAAGAATGAAATACCCTTTTCTACGTCCGCCTGAATATTTGTTGTCTGATCGGGAATATCAACCTTGACAATGTTTGGGTAGGGGACGGGGAAATACGCTGACGGAGATCGATAAATAACTCAATCGATCCAAAATTCAGTCAAATAATAATGTTTGGCATTATATCCCCAAGGATCTGAGCGAAAGAGCTCCATATCCAAACTCCAACTCCAAATGTGTCGCAGCTTTTTATTTGTCATAATGATTTTAGAAGTGTACACAAATGTATTTTTTTGGGGGCGGGTGTTTAATATCGCAAATGCATATGCAGTGCAAGTCCTAGCAACCCGGGTGTCATCAATAACAAGGCTGCCTCTGTTACTTGTTATTCCCACGAAGCTACTTTACCTCTGTACCAGGGCATCCTTCTTGTCACTTAAATTTGCATTTCAATATTACAGTCATGTCTTCAATTCTGTGACAATGGCTGCCTCAAACGGCGAGCGAAAAATGCACCAGGTACATCTTCTGGGTTGAAAATGAGCCAAGAATAATCAGGTTCCACAATGGTTGTATTTACCGAAGCCATGATAGAGACATACAACTCCTCCCATTATGGACTGTGCGTAGTTCAGTTCCACGTGTGCGCAGTGAAACTGTTGGGATTCTGGATTCTGCTGTCATGTTAAGTTCTGTGCCTGGCCTAGCCATGTTTTCATTTTCATGCTTTGCACTTTGTCTCCCCTGTCTTGTCAGGTGTGTATCTTTGCTCACGATCCCTTGTCTTGTGTGACACTCATTCGGGTGATTTATTGGTTTCTGGGTTTCAATCTTCTTTCATTATCTCGTGTTCTTCCTTCCTCTCTCTTTTTCTGTCTTACTAACACATACTAACAGTTTATTGTTTTTGCTCAATACTAATCCACACTAACCTTGTATATTTGGACTAACTTACTAACAAGCACTTGGGATTGTATAGCTGCACTTACTAATTGACTAATGATCTCTCAGCTGTCGCCCAATTCTAGTCTCCGCCTCCTTGCCTATCCCTAATTATCTCTGCTGCAAGTTTCTGTGGATTTCCACTTATACTTTGTGCTTTCCTTTTCTTTTATCTTGGCACTTTAGCACTCCTTAACCGGAGCTGTTGTTTTGTACTTAGGTTTGTCTTGTGATCCCTGTCTGCGTTTTGGCTACAGCCAAATTCATGTAATTAGTTTATCCCTCATGTGTCTCTCCCTAATCATTGTCACCATTGATTGCACCTGTTCTCCCTGGTCATGTGTTTACCCTGGATGTGTATATAAGATGTCTGTTTGGTTCTCACTCTTGTCAGATCGTTCTCCCTAGTTTTCTTGTGCTACGTTTCTCGCCTCGATATCTCAGTGTTTATCTTTCTGACTGGATTGCCCGACTATTGTTTTTGGTTTGCCCTTTTTGGATATTGTTGCATCTGTGAATTTTGACCCTTTTTCTGCCCGACCTTGATTTTGTGATTACTGCCCTGGTTTTGGATTCGGACTGTCTTTGGCTTATGCGTTTGTTTCTCCTCCAAACCTACGCCTGTGTACCGAACCCTTTTTGTCTGACCACGAACTTTGTTATTGGTGCCCTGGTTACGATTCTGGATTACGCCCATCGGATACTGTTTTTGGATTGTGGACTTTGTACCGTTGCCAGCTCTGTTGGGGGGTTTCCCCCTTCAGAAATAAAGCCTCCTTTTTGCATTTTACTGGTTGTCGCACTTGGTTCATTTCGTAAATCACAACATTACGATCTGACCATGACGGAGCCAGCGTCAGACCAGTCTCTGCAGGAGGTAGTGCACCAACAGGGCGCTCAGTTAGAATTCCAAGAGCGTCAGCTTCGGGCTCTTATGCAACATATGCAAACCATGAGTCTTCAGATGGCGGATCTCACTCGCTCTGTGCAAGAAGCTCAGCGGCTACAGTCTCCCCAGCCTGCCGTCCATGCCACTCCTGCTCCTGCGTCTGCTCCACTACTGCCAGTCTGCGAGCCACGCCTGCCACCGCCTGAGAGGTACGACGGGAACCCGGGAGCATGTCGGGCTTTTCTCACCCAGTGCAAGCTCATTTTCAGCCTACAGCCCTCGTCATTCCCCACCGAAAGAGCTCGGGTTGCTTTCATCATCACGCAACTGACGGGAAGGGCCAAGCAGTGGGCTACGGCTGCATGGGAAGCAGATCTACCCTGCGTGCAAACGTCTAATTTGCTGGGTGAGGAGATGAGGCGCATCTTTGACCGCACGAAGCTGGGTCACGAGGCGGGACGAGAAATTCTGCGCATTCGACAGGGGAGCCGTTCCGTGGCCGACTACGCCATCGATTTCCAGACACTGGCTACCAACAGCAGGTGGGGACATAGAGCTTTGTTCGATGCCTTTTTTAACGGGCTTTCTGAAGCGTTAAAGGATGAGCTGGTTTCCCGGGAGTTACCGGAGGATTTGGATGACTTGGTCGACTTGGCTATTCGCGTGGATTCCCGATTGGAAGAACGCAGACGCTTCGCCTCCCGTAGACGACCTAATCCACTCCTCCAGAGCACTCCGCCTCTACCACCCCCTACTGGCGACAGTCCTCCTGAGCCAGAACCCATGCAACTGGGCCGTACTCGCATCCCTGTGGAGGAGAAGAACCGCCGTCGCAGAGAAGGGGCCTGCTTCTACTGTGGCAAGGGGGGACACCACATTGCTCAGTGTCCCAACAAGAGAAGTTCCCCTGGTGCCCAGAGAAGAGTAGTGATTGGAGTGACGCCAGTGCAGGAGACTAAGAACCGTACGTGCCTCCCAGTTATCCTGGAGTGGGAAGGAGGCAGTAAGTCCACCCTAGCCCTCATTGATACTGGCGCTGAGGAGAACCTCATCGATGTGGAGCTGGCTCAAGAATGGGGAATCCCTACCGAGAGGATCTTTCCTGACCGGGTCGCCAATTCACTCAGTGGCCAGAAAATAGCCCAGATAACTCACGCTACCAGCCCCATCAAACTCAAAACCTCAGGAAACCACCACGAAACCATTCAGCTCCTCCTCTTACATTCTCCCCATGCTCCCATTGTTTTGGGCCATCCATGGATGGCCAAACACCTCCCAAATATTGATTGGCGGAAGAATGAGGTTAAGGGTTGGAGCCCCAACTGCTCCCTGGCATGCCTCCACAACGCCCGCGAACCTCAACACAGCCCATCCCAAGAAGAAATACCAGACCTTGAGAAGGTCCCCCTAGAGTTCCGTGACCTTAAGGAGGTGTTCTCCAAATCCCGGGCCACCAGTTTGCCTCCTCACCGACCATATGACTGTTGTATTGACCTGAAGCCAGGTACTATGCCCCCTAGAGGTCGACTATATTCCCTCTCCAGACCAGAAACCCAGGCCATGGAAAAATACCTTTCTGAGTCACTTGCTGCTGGCATTATTCGACCATCGTCCTCTCCCGCTGGTGCTGGGTTTTTTTTTGTGGCCAAAAAGGACGGGACGTTGAGGCCCTGTATAGATTACCGTGGACTGAATGAAATAACTACCAAGAACCGCTACCCACTTCCACTCATGAATACTGCTTTCGATCTCCTACAGGGAGCTAAGATTTTTACCAAACTCGATCTTCGCAATGCATATCACTTGGTGCGTATCAGAGAAGGGGATGAGTGGAAGACCGCCTTCAACACTCCCACTGGGCACTGGGAGTACCTGGTTCTTCCTTTTGGCCTTACTAACGCTCCAGCGGTGTTCCAGAGTCTAGTGAACGATGTTCTGAGAGATATGATAAATAAGTTTGTGTTTGTATATCTCGATGATATTTTGATTTTTTCAGAGTCCCAGGAGGCCCATGTCACACATGTACGCCAAGTGCTCCGCCGTCTCCTGGAGAATCGCCTTTTTGTGAAAGCCGAGAAATGTGAGTTTTTTGTTGAGACCACTACCTTTTTGGGCTACATCATCTCTCCGGGCACCATCCGTATGGACCCATTAAAGGTGGAAGCTGTCACCAATTGGCCCAGACCAGAAGACCGTAAGTCGCTCCAACGATTTTTGGGCTTTGCTAATTTCTATCGTCGGTTCATCAGGAACTATAGCACTGTTGCCTCTCCTCTCTCTGCTCTTACCTCCTCTAAGTCCAGATTTTTTTGGTCCAAAAAGGCTGAAGACGCTTTTCGTGATTTAAAGGCTCGATTTACCTCTGCACCAATTCTCACTATTCCTAATCCAGAGCTCCAGTTTATTGTCGAAGTGGACGCCTCCAATATTGGAGCCGGAGCCATCCTGTCCCAGAGGTCCACGAAGGATGGCAAGATCCACCCATGTGCCTTTTTCTCTCGCCGCCTCAGTTCCGCTGAAAGAAACTACGACATCGGCAATCGAGAACTGTTGGCAGTAAAGCTGGCCTTAGAGGAATGGAGGCAATGGTTGGAGGGCTCCAAGGTACCCTTCATTGTCTGGACTGACCATAAGAACTTGGAGTACCTGCAGACTGCTAAAAGACTCAACCCTCGACAAGCCAGGTGGGCATTATTCTTTTCTCGATTTAACTTTCACATTGCCTACAGACCAGGAAGTAAAAATGTCAAGCCTGATGCCCTCTCACGCTGTTTTGAGATTAAGGAGGAGGAACCATGCCAGGACACCATCCTTCCTAAGGAAGCATTTATTAATGCCCTTTATCTAGACATTGAGAGGGAGGTCAAGAACGCCCAAGCCAATGCTGCTACCCCCAGTGCATGTCCCACTAACTGCCTCTATGTTCCAGCTGCCCTGCGCCCCAAGGTCCTGGAATGGGGGCATTCATCCAGGTTAGCCTGCCATCCAGGGGTTCGTAGAACCAGAAGCTTCATTCTTCAAAGATTCTGGTGGCCAGAAATGACCCAAGATGTTCAGGGCTTTGTTGCTGCTTGCTCGGTCTGCGCCCAGGCTAAAGTTTCACACCAGCCCCCTCAAGGTTTGCTTCAGCCCCTTCCTACACCACATCGTCCTTGGTCCCACATAGCACTAGATTTTATCACAGGCCTTCCCCCTTCCAATCACCACACCACCATTCTCACCATAGTTGACAGATTCTCCAAAGCAGTTCACTTGGTCCCCCTCACTAAACTTCCTTCTGCTCAAGACACTGCCAACCTTGTCATTCAACATGTTATTAGACTCCACGGAATACCTACCGACATCACTTCAGATCGCGGCCCCCAGTTCACTGCACTTTTTTGGAAGTCATTTTTTAAAGCACTAGGCACCTCAGTTAGTTTATCATCAGGATTCCATCCCCAAACTAATGGCCAGACCGAGCGAGCTAACCAGTGTGTGGAAAGTGTGCTAAGATGTCTTTGTATTAGGAACCCCTCCTCCTGGAGCTATCAGTTGCCGTGGGTGGAATACGCTTTGAATAGCCACACCTCTGCTGCCTCCGGCGTCTCCCCATTCAAAGCCTGCCTGGGTTACCAGCCCCCTTTGTTCCCGTCTCAGGAGGAGGAAGTAGCTGTCCCCTCAGCCCGCGAATTCGTCCGTAGGTGCAGACGCACCTGGACTACCACCCGCCAGGCCCTGCTCAGGTCAGTCGCCCGGATGAAGGAGCAGGCCGACAAGAGACGCACTGCGGCTCCTACGTACCGACCTGGGCAGCGGGTCTGGCTGTCTTCAAGGGACATCCCCCTCAGAGGTAACGGGGGTAAGCTTTTCCCCAAATACCTGGGCCCTTTTACCATTGAAAGGGTCCTGAGCCCCACTGCCATTCGCCTCCGTCTCCCCCTGTCTATGCGACGTATACACCCCACTTTCCATGTGTCACAAATCAAACCTGCTATAACCCACCACCTGTCATCTGGACCTGATCCCCCACCACCCGCCCGGATCATCGACGGAGGCGAAGCCTATACGGTCCGTTCCCTCCTGGACTCTCGTCGACGAGGCAGAGGATTACAATACCTCGTCGACTGGGAGGGCTACGGACCGGAACATCGCAGTTGGGTGCCAGCAAGGCACATATTGGATAAAAACCTCATCAAAGACTTTCATGCTAGTCACCAGAGACTTTCAGGTTGAACGCCAGGAGTCGTTCGTTGGGAGGGGGGTTCTGTTGGGATTCTGGATTCTGCTGTCATGTTAAGTTCTGTGCCTGGCCTAGCCATGTTTTCATTTTCATGCTTTGCACTTTGTCTCCCCTGTCTTGTCAGGTGTGTATCTTTGCTCACGATCCCTTGTCTTGTGTGACACTCATTCGGGTGATTTATTGGTTTCTGGGTTTCAATCTTCTTTCATTATCTCGTGTTCTTCCTTCCTCTCTCTTTTTCTGTCTTACTAACACATACTAACAGTTTATTGTTTTTGCTCAATACTAATCCACACTAACCTTGTATATTTGGACTAACTTACTAACAAGCACTTGGGATTGTATAGCTGCACTTACTAATTGACTAATGATCTCTCAGCTGTCGCCCAATTCTAGTCTCCGCCTCCTTGCCTATCCCTAATTATCTCTGCTGCAAGTTTCTGTGGATTTCCACTTATACTTTGTGCTTTCCTTTTCTTTTATCTTGGCACTTTAGCACTCCTTAACCGGAGCTGTTGTTTTGTACTTAGGTTTGTCTTGTGATCCCTGTCTGCGTTTTGGCTACAGCCAAATTCATGTAATTAGTTTATCCCTCATGTGTCTCTCCCTAATCATTGTCACCATTGATTGCACCTGTTCTCCCTGGTCATGTGTTTACCCTGGATGTGTATATAAGATGTCTGTTTGGTTCTCACTCTTGTCAGATCGTTCTCCCTAGTTTTCTTGTGCTACGTTTCTCGCCTCGATATCTCAGTGTTTATCTTTCTGACTGGATTGCCCGACTATTGTTTTTGGTTTGCCCTTTTTGGATATTGTTGCATCTGTGAATTTTGACCCTTTTTCTGCCCGACCTTGATTTTGTGATTACTGCCCTGGTTTTGGATTCGGACTGTCTTTGGCTTATGCGTTTGTTTCTCCTCCAAACCTACGCCTGTGTACCGAACCCTTTTTGTCTGACCACGAACTTTGTTATTGGTGCCCTGGTTACGATTCTGGATTACGCCCATCGGATACTGTTTTTGGATTGTGGACTTTGTACCGTTGCCAGCTCTGTTGGGGGGTTTCCCCCTTCAGAAATAAAGCCTCCTTTTTGCATTTTACTGGTTGTCGCACTTGGTTCATTTCGTAAATCACAACAGAAACTTGCATTTCCCCTGTTGAAAGTCTTTGGAGTGTGTTGGATAAAGCTTTACAGAGTGATTTGACTCTCCCGTTTTCAATACAAGATCTTGGCCATAAACCAATACAACTCTGGTATGAAATAAATGTTGCAACATTGCTGTGATGGCGTTGGTGGTAAGACGCCAAGAGCAGTGGCCAGAAATGAAAGTAAAAAACAGCAGCGTGCTGAAAGACTAAAACAAATGGAAATCGAGGCCCCCGCTACCAACGGACCCGACGCCGTCCATGGTATGTGATGTGAATATAGGCCACTGGATGGCAGTATTTACCCTTTTTTTGTTAAGCCCAGACTGGAGGTATGTTTGGACATGTTCTGGGCATGTCTGGGGCAAGTCCCAGAAAATAAAAAAAAGGTCTAAATGTGGGTGGGGTCTGCAAAAGAATATATAAGGAGTAGAATTGAGACAGTGAAGTAGTAGCAAAAATTGCAAGGAGAAAGATACATGTGACCAGACCTGTCATTCTGTTTAAGACCTGTGAACCTTAGAGTGGATTTTTGCCTGTGTTAGAGCATTTTCCTCACCCAGGACATCACCAAGGAACCCAACCAAAAGGGACTGTAAATATTTCTGTTTTTCTTGTTAATCAATCTTGGTCATTAGATTAGTCAGTACATTAGTTAGTTGTTAGTTGTCTTTGTTAATTAAATGTGTTTAAGTTTTAAAATTTTGTCTGTCATCCCTTGCTGTTGTGGATGTTGTAAATGTCATAACAAATTGGGGCCATAACAGGTAGCAAACAGGCGAGCTCAACAAAATACAAAAGAAAAGGGAAATAAACCAAAAGAATCCCTTACTCACTAACACTATTCCTCTTATGTAGCTAAGATCCTGCCAATACTCTGTCTTCTCAAAGATCTTACCGGCTAAAGCGTCAAGAACAAAATGACACTCCAGCAACCCGAACGAGGAAGAACAGGAGCTTAAATAGAGTCCGGGCAATGCCCCCAATCAATGCCAGCTGGCTAAGGAATCCGAGGGCGAGCAAAACGATATCGTCCTGGACGAGAGTAACAAAAGGAGTTAACAAAGCTCCCAATGTTAAGAATCGCTGATTTATATGTTTGTTTTTAGTATGTTTTAGTAATTTTAGTTGCTATTTATTCATCATATTTATTAGTTTAGAGCATGTATGTTTCTGTACGATTGCGAAGTCCTTGGTCTTGAACGTTTTCCTTCCATTTCCGTCTTAGGGGAACTTGTCAGTCTTCACAATCTCTTCCCTGTTATTCGGTAAGGTAATTCCCCATCCTTCGCTCTGGCTGTTCTCATTGGCTATCCGCACCAAAGAATAGTTAGCGAGGCACGGGTGATTAGTTAGATCAGAGTTAGGATTTCACCTACTTCCTTCTCGCTTTCCTATCACCGTCCTTGCTTTTCTAGTTCCGCCTTCCTCTAACAGCTGTTCTGAATTCTAGCTGGGATTACACTGATAGGTTTGTGTTTAAAAAGACAAATTTTTTCGGCAGCTCCTTGTCGACTCGTTTCTTCCCATTGTTCGCTTTGGTTAAGTCTCGTTTCTGCGCTTTCTTGGTTTCGATTGTTGATTGCTCGTTTCTTGTTATATCTCCCGTAAGTCTTGTTATTGATTGTTTGTATTACGTTGGTTGATTGCTGGTTGATTGCTTAGTACTTCGTTCTCCCTTATTCCCATTTTGTACCCATCTTATTAGTTTCTCCTTTGTTCTCCCTTATCCCATCCAACTCACTTTTTCCTTCCCCTTCCATTCCTTCAGCTCAGCCCCTATTGTTACTGTCTTTGTGCGGATTGATTTTCTGGTTACCGAATATTTCTGCTTGTCCCCTGACTCTGATTCTGACTATTCTGCATTACCCTGTTTGCCTGGCTATCTATCTGTTTCTGTATTTGACCATGAGCTTTGTTAATCCCAATAAACACCCTGCCGATGCTGAACTGCACTTGGAGTCTAAGCCCGTTCCTTTCACCCAAACCATGACAATTGCTTTGAAACAATTGTTGAAAACATTGCCACAATTATAGGTGCAGATTTTTGTGTAGGCTTGTGGGTGCTCAAAACCTAAAATAACTTGCTACTATCAAAAAAAATTTTGAATAATAAATAAATAAATAAGCAATAAAATGCAAGTGTTTCTGCAAGCTTTGACCGACATGAACACCACGCCTGGCTGCACACACACACGCACACACACACACACCCACACACACACACCGATGATACACATCACACAGAAAGAAATAGTCAGTACCACCCAATCAGTTCAAGAGACCTGTCTGAATAAACAGCGTCGACCAAATCCACAATCCGACGTGGAAGCAGGTTATACAATATGCCTGGCAGAGACTATTTGCAAACGTAGGGCTCCCTGTAGTGCTGGAAGTAATTGAACAATGACATACTTTTCAGCACCTTACCAGCTCCATTAGTTCTGTAATCACTCCCTGATATTCTGCTGTCAACGATCAGCAGTGCTACCAACCTTAGATGAGACAGATACGATTATCAATTAAAGGTTCAACGACACACACCTACAAAGAAATAACCATAGCCACCAAGATTGCATTAGTAGAAAGACTCACATGAGCATAAATCATAAAGCAAATCCTCCATCTGAAACAAATTCGACATCACCTCATTTGCACAGTGCTACAGTACACCCACCAAAACACTACGTAACTGTAACGGTTAAGTGGCCAAAATATTAACACATTAACAAATTATTGTGTGGTAGGCTATTGAACAACATCACCCTACATCACAGCTGTGGTAAACCTGATTAATCCCTGATTAATGCAGAGTAATGTATAGTCCGTAGGTCCACTAAGTGGAGCAGAAATACTAATGGAGCTCCGGGGCTCGTTAGGTACACCGTAGAAGAAGAATTTGTGTGCTTCTCCTGTTTACTGACCCATGCGGTGCTATAAGTTGCTGTGCGGTTCGGAGATTAATAAACTCCATTAAGTTTGCAAAGAAGACTCCTTTGAGTAACTACAACAGCACATGCAATCAAATGCATTTGATTGATAAACAATGCATAGGCCCACACAGCTACTACATGTAAAAAAAAAAAAAAACTTTCTTTGTTCGCTCACCGTTGATGTACCTTCTTGATGAGGAAAGTTTTGCTCCTGGTAACGGTGCGCTTAATGAAATAGTTTGGGATTTCATCCAAATGTTGGCCAACGTTAGTTAGTGCAATAACTCCGTAGCCAGCAAATGAGCTAACCAGCCTCACTAATGTTATAACTGACTTAGCTAACTTACGTGGCTAATTCATGACCACTTGCTAATTCGTAACATAATCGCGATTAACTGTTTTATTGGTTTATATGTACTAAAATTAGCTAGCTGAGTGGGCAAGCTAGTTTGTTGGTTTCTTGAGTCAATGTTAGCTGGCAAATTTTATTTTTGATGCCTATTAGTGCAAGCCAGCAAGCTAAATGCTCGTGGTTCAATTCTAGCAACGTTAGTCAGTGAAATCATGGCTATTCATGCACGTTCTTTTGCATTAAAAGCACCAAATATGACTGTTAGCCAACTTGGCTTGCGAAATCGCTACCTAGCTAAGCAAGGAATCTAATGTTTGCTCGCTTGCTATCTAAAAAGTTTGGAGCACTTTAATTATGCTGACGTGGATACACAGCATTTCTGAGAGTATTGTTGAGGGATTAGCTGCAAAGAGGAAAGTGCTAGTTAGCAAGGGAATCTTTCTATTTTTTTTCCTCGTTCTGGGCACCGTCTGGTGCTAATTCTTTTTATTTTGGTTCCCGAGATTTTTCCCTTTTCTTTCATTCAGTCGAGCTCGCGTTTGCTTCCTTATTGTTACTCGGACTGGATCTGGGTCCTTTGGAAGTGCGAGTCTCCCTCTCTGATTTTGTCTGTGTTTGTCTCTCATTTTGCTTGTCTTCCTTTCGTTCCGGCCGCAGCATTTGGCGTCTCGAAAGAAACCAACCATCACAAGAAGAGAACAGTCCCAATATACACGAGTGAAGACAATAATCAGAGGATGGTCCAAAGTCAGGCGGGAGCTCAGAAACACTGATGGTCAAGCGAGGCGTAGTGGAAAGGACTGATCTGAGGTTCAGGGCTCACAAGGCAGATGCACACTCTTGGATTTGAATGAGGAAGAAGCATAGAGAAGTGCCAGTCACATTTTTCACCCTAGCAGTGTAAATCCATAGTATCCCGAAGTATCAGAGTATCCCCGCCCCCCAAACCCAAATGCTTTCAAATAAAACTCTGACTCGCACTTAGAGATTTAATAAATATTTTCCTTCAATTAAAATCCAGCTGCAGGAGTGCACAATAAATAAAACAGTATGCTTGTCTGAATAAATAAGTATGCCCGCCTGAATAAAATATTTCTGTCTCATAAATAGATAAATATGAATATCTTCCAACAAGCCAGGATTGTGAGACACCCTAAACTGCAGCATAAGCTATGGTAACTTAAAACTTAATCATTGTTTGTACCCCAGATAATGGGTGAGACACTGAGGAACTAAGAGTAATCTTGGCCTCATAGAGTAATCTCACCCAAGTAATAAGATATTAATAATATATCCATTTAAATCCAAGAAATTCTACATACTAATTAAAATTTAAATCACAACCTTAGTGTAAAAATGGCAGTTGCTACGGGTACGACAGGTTTTCAATGCATTTCAATGTGGAGTACTGCAGTGGAGAGGTACGGCAAACCCATTTCAAGCCCTGCCTTAACCTAACTCCAACCTCTAACCCTTCCCCTAACCCTAACCTCTAACCCTAACCCTAACCTCTAACCTTTCCCCTTACCATAATCCCAAATCCATTTCTGTATCCTAATCCCTTGAAATCGACTGCCATACCAATAAAAACTGCCGTCTCCAGACACTGCGCATAAAAACACATCTGTGTATCCCAGTTCTCAGTACAGGACCTTTGTGCAAGAAGTACCAAATTCACAAAAAAAAAAAAACTTTTGAGTTTTTGGGGGTCAAAGTTTCAAAACACGTTACCAAAAAAAAAAAAAAAAAAAAGGATATACTATGCATACTATGGAGCCTATTACTGTTTCCAACGGCTATGAAGGACTACCAAATCCTTTATTTGTTGGAAAAATACTCGCATTGTGAAGTAAGTAAGAAAATATGTCTTGGGCTTGAGTACTTTTTTCTGCTAAATACCTGAACTCAAACATTTTACTAAATGGCCCAAAATGGCAGGACTTGAGTACTTCTAACTGATGAAGCCAGCTGTGCAGCTGTGACGGTGGCTCAGGAACACAGAACAGGACTGGAATGAAGAGAACTAAACAAGAGTTTATTAGCCGAGGTGGAAAACAGGAGCTGGAAAAACAAAGAAATAATCATAAAACGGGACTAGCAGGTTGGGCCACACTGTAAAAAAAGGTGACAAAAGCTACGGAGACAAAGGCCAGACCAAACCCGAGGGGAGAGAGGTGGCTTAAACAGATGTGTCAATAGATCTGTCTGGTAAATCATTCAATCCAGGGAGTATGGTGGAAAATACAGTGAAATTTGGATCCGGAGGGGCATGTCAACTGGGAAATACAGTCCAGACATGACACAAGCCTCCAGTCCCCATTTTCACAGGTAGTCACGTGACACATACTAGCATTTTGATTGGACAGTTCATGAACTTAGGTTATTCTTGCTCAAACATTATTGACTTCGTTATTGCTTGCACTTAAGTTCAATGAGTTGGACAATGGCAGCACACCAATGCACAGGACTTAAGTACTTTGTCTGTTTAATCTTTGGTATCAGATGATGCTCTGGCCATTGTGGCTTTTAGTACTGGTATCAGCTCATTTGTAACAAAATGTGACTGAAGTACTTTTCACACGCAGGTCTTCAATTTTACTTTCACAGTCCAATTTTTTATTTACAAAATTAAGAATTTGAAATGGGCCTAAGGGAAAAGCATTTAATTTTGTTTCTCGCTTGTCAGTGTTTGAGAATTATCAAGTGATAGTGATTGTATGAAGTCTCACTGGACTGTTTATTGTGTGAAATTCAGTACTTCCTGGAATTGGATGCTGAGAATGCTGGCGTGTGATTTTAAAGAAGAAAGTCAAAATGATATCTAAAACCTGATGACTGCAACACACTCCAAAAAGTTGGCACCGAAGCAAGTGGCATCGCTAAGGCAATGTAAAGCAGGTGAGTAAATGATGTTACAGTGTAAAAGGAGCCCAGTGCCTCAAAAAAGGCCCAGTGCCTCAAAAGAAAACCTGGGTTGAGGCTAGCCAACAGATTTATGGGCAATTTGATAAAAAACATCTAAAAATATCCTCTTTAGTGCATAATATATTTGAAAGAGGAAAGGAATCTGGTGAAATCTCACTGCTTAAAGGGTGAGGCTAAAATGAACTTCCGAATGTGTGTGACAATTAGGGTTACCCTAACCCTAACCCTAATTTGATAAAAAACATCTAAAAATATCCTCTTTAGTGCATAATATATTTGAAAGAGGAAAGGAATCTGGTGAAATCTCACTGCTTAAAGGGTGAGGCTAAAATGAACTTCCGAATGTGTGTGACAATCAATCCCTCAGACATCACTGTCTTGACATTTTTCCTGTCAACATCATTTACCGCTGTATCTGCTGGTGTGAGTAATAGCTTTACTGTGAAAAACCAAAACCATACTATACGTCAAGATTGTCAAAAAGTACAGTGGACTTTTTCAGGCTTGGTGAATGGCACAGTTGAAGCATGTTTTGGAGCACAGAGAGTGAGCATTTCAAGTGGTCTTTGGAAAAAACAGTAGCCATGTTTCCTGGACCAAAGAGGACAAGGGGAACCCAATACTCTCAGCAACAGGTACAGAAGCCAGCATCCGTCGTTGTATGAGGCTGAGTCAGCACACATGCTATGGGTGACTTGCACAATTGCTAAGGCACCAATAATGCAGAAATTTGGGAGCAAATAATGCTGCCATCAAAACTTCCTCTACTAAAGAGATATCCCTGCATTTTCTAACAAGAAAATCCCAAACTACATTCCACTGATTACAAATTCATAGCTGTAGAAGCAGAATGTATGGGCGCTAGATTGGCCTGCCTACAGTTCTGATCTGTCTCCAACTGAAATTGTATAATTCATTAGGTATAAAAATACAGTATATGCCATCAAAATGCACAGCTGAAGACCAACATAATGAGGAAACGAGAGATAATTCTGCTTGCAAAAACTTGACGTACTGGCGTCTTCGGTGCCCAAACACATACATTATCAAAAGGCCTAATGATGTTACACAGCGGTAAAAAGTACACTGCACCTACTTTTGGACTCGTTTGAAGTCATCACACTGTATATTTTCAATGAGGAATTACATTCACTCATTATAACATCAGTTAATGAGTTTGAGGTATGGAATGGATTCTTCAAATCAGTCCTTTTTGATTTTATTTGCAATTTTTCCCCCCCTTTCAGAATTGTGCCTCTTCATCCAACCTTGTTTTGTATCAAAGGCCGAAAGATTATTGCAGCTCATCTGACGGGGAAGAAACGGTGCTACGATAATGATTATTAACCCTCTATTAACCAGCGCAGCATATCTGCTACAGGAAGTAAAGGGGTTAACAGCCTGGACGCCCTGTTGGTTTTGTTTCTTATTGCCAAATAAACATTTGAGAATAACGTGAATGGTCCGTCACTTTAATTTTTTCATTAGCATTATTACCTAATTTAGCAGATTTGCTACAATTTGGAAAGGTGGGCCAAATGAGTAAAAAAAATTTTATCTACGGATTTTCAAATAATGGCCCAAAATAAACATTTTTGCATAGGGAAATAATTTTAACACAATTTGAAATGGGTTAGGGTAATAGAGGATTAATACAAAAAAACAAAACAGAGCCGGTATCTTTGAGCTATACACTATGAGTGCAGAAATTTTTTGGAGAGATATATAGCAAAATGACAGGGCCAGCAATTAATTGCAACAATAAGACTATGGGAAGGGAAATGATAATGCTGTATTACTTCTGGTGGAAAAATTCCTGGGCCACCTATTTTCTTGAATAAACTCCTTCAAGCTCCTATCTGCTAAACAGCACAATAGGAAAAAAGGACTCTTGGAGAATGGAAGACATCACGAAAAACCACAAGCCAAATGCTCATTATATTATACACTCATGTTGTGAGGGTGCGTTCAGGAACCAGAGGCGACACCCAAAAGATCCAGCAAACCTGTTCTTTATTAGTTCTGGGGTGGAAACCCCTGCAGCGCAGTATGCAATGGTACGGAGTCCACAATCCAAAATCAGAATCCAGTAGTCGCAATCCAGTTCGTAAACAGGGCAGCAAATACAAAACTTAGGGTCGGGCAAAACAGGATCGTTACACGGGCACAGGTATATCAGAGACAAAGCCAAAATCAAAATCCGGGACGTTCCAGTCAGAAGTATAACACAAATAGTACAAGGCATAAACAATCACAGCACAAGGAAACCGTTCTGACAAGAGCTGGTAGTGAAATGACTGCTTAAATACACATAAAGGAAGTCACATACTATATAGGGAACAGGTGAGCTGGATCAGACTAATTTACAAAGGAATGAACAAGAGAAAGTACCTAACCACCTGAAATTGGTGAAAGCCAAAATGCAGACAGGGATTACACAGACAACCTAGGACAAACAGACGGTTCCGGTTAAGGAGTTCTAAAGTGCACAGAGTGAGAGGCAGAGCAGTGTTTAACAAGGTGCTGAGAATCTGCTGAAACACAGCAAAGCAAAGTGAGTGAAGACAAGGGGCGGAGACAAGAGCAGAGCGAGTGTTGAGAGCTCGTTAGTCAATTAGTAATGTGCAGCTACACAAACCCTAGTGCTTGTTAGTAAGTTAGTACTACAAACAATGTTAGTTAATGTTAGTAATTTATCTAAAATAATGAACTGTTAGTATTTGTTAGTAAAGATAGAATAGCAAGGCGAAGGAAGCAAACAAGATTGGAAAGAAAAATTGAAAACCCAGAAACCATGAAATCACCTGAAAGCGTGGCACGCAAGACTGGGGAATAAAACTGTCACATCACATTTGACCAGGCAGGGGAGACAATGTGCAGTGCAGGTCATGGAGAGATACATAAACCAGAGTGATAATCTAAACTGTGAATATGAGTAACGGCAGGCAAAAGACATGACAAGGAAAGACGGGCAAAGTACAAAACATGGCCTGGACTGAATCAAACCACATGGCCTGGACTGAATCAAACCACATGGCCTGGAGTCATAACAAAAACATGTTCAGGACCAACAGAATCATAAGACATGTTCCGAAAAACAATTTATGATGATGACGATGATCATAATTATTATTAGTATTTATGTTAATAATAATCATAATAATAAGAGAGAAATATTCAGTGGCTTTTCAAAAATACACCTCTGCAATGGAGTAGAATATAAAACTTGGCTATTTATACAGGTTAATTCTTAATCTTTTTCTTGGCTCCATCTATGACAAGTTATAGCTAAATCTTGGCACGAGGTAAAGAAAAATTTTCACCCTGCTGCAGCATAAAAGGTGGAATTAAATCTTGTGATATGAATAGGCAGAGAAATGTACTCTTAAAACTCAGTTATCCACCATCCTAGTGCACTTGGCTTTCGTAATCAAAGCTTTTGGATTTGATTAACCTCTCAGATTTAACCCTCTGGAGAAAACTGACATTAACCCTGCCAGCCATTGTTAAAGGCTATAATGGGGAATTTGTTCCTATTTAGCGGGATAAAAACTGCCAATCCTTGAAATAAAAATGGAATACACAGAGTGAAAATACACTACCTCCTGGGAGAGTGCTAAAAACTGTAATGCCAAAAGCCAAACTGTGAAGAAATCAGATACATTAAAATTAAATAAATCTGACAGAGCACAATAGGCTTGCCTTGCTTTAAATCGCTAATACTGCAACACTTTTTATACTCCTTGCAATAAATATATATATTTTTGAATGTACAGTAGACATTTTGAACAAAGGAATTAATTTTGTTTGATGATCTTTGTTTTTTCATATCACCATTGAATAGCTGCATCTGCAGAATAATCACTGCGCTGCAGGTTTGAATAATAATCTTTTTCAAAGAGAGAAGGAGAAATTTCAGACTGATATGGAATCAGTTGACACCAGATGCGGGAAAAGGGAATGAGGATTTTATTATAAACCAAAACAAAACAGGCACGAGGGCCAACAAAAAACTTGGCCCAAAGGGTTGCAAAAAACAAACTAAGGCAAGCTACACAGAGCTATAAACAATGAATGCAAAAAGGCAAAAAACAAAAGGCACTGGAAACTCCAGGCAAGAAGATCAAGAAAAATAAATAACCAGACTAAATATATATTCGAAAAACAAGAGGCTAGGACAAGACTTGAAACTAGAAATGCTAGGGAACTATGACAACAAGAGCTTGGCTAAACTTGCACATGCAACGAGACGCAAGACACTGTCTGCCAGCCAACTTCCACCGCATCCAGATAAAGGCTTGGAAATCATGACATGAGGGGTAACACCTGGAGAGAGAGAAACAAGAGGCATGGCAAGATCAAGACATGGACAGAGATTGGATGACATGACCTGCTCATTAAGAGAATGAGCGTGCTCAGCTTAAGTACCAATTAAGTATGCAGTTTGGAAGCAAGCATGAATGTTAAGAACAGAAAAGCACAGCAAGATCTTGAAATAGCAAAGCAGGAATCATGACAATAAAATCCCTGTCTAAATTAGTAGTATTAGTAATGTGCCTATCTAAGAATTACACCAACCCAGTGAGTGTTAGTAAATGTTAGTAACTTAAAAACAGTTAATTGTCAATTAAGCTTAGAGAGGCCCGAATCCAGCACAGCATGGAAGGAAGGGGAAATACCAAAGCCAACCAGAGCTCAGAAATGTGCAACAACGAAGGCACGAGGCGGAACGCAGACAAGCGGTGGAGTGGCATGGCAGACCTGGCGAAAACAAAAACATGGAAAAGTAAAAACATGGAATGTGAAACATGAAATGCAAAAACTGTGACATGAACTATGAACTATGAAACTATGAACTATGGAATCTTGATACATGAAACTGTTAAAACCATGAATAATACTGTTCTGGCCAAAGGCCAGAACCCTGGAACACAACACAGACATTGAATGATATGCAGCGCAAATATTATTGATGAAATGAAGCCTTGCTGTTCTGGTGCCTCCTATGTAAAATACATTTGATTTGGTACCCCAGGCTCCAGTAATTAACGCCCTCTTCTGGTGGGTTTGGTAAAAACTTCAGGACCTCAATAAATCAAATTGTACTTATTATACAGAATAATTCCAGTGGGCCATGCTACCGGGATAAGAAGTTGCACCATCATTTCTTTCAGAGCCCCACAGGAGAATGGAAAGTTACGCAAAATAGCTAGCGGACAGCCTTATGTTATATTTAATATTGGATTAATATATGCATTATAATGGGTTGCTCTATTATTGCTTCCATTTTACAAATGATTGAATGCAATTATTTGGAATAGATAAAACTTTTTCACTTTTAACCAATGTTAACCCAATCATTCAGGATTTTCCTCTTGTAGTGTGAGTAAATTTGGATATGTAGAGCAGGGAAACATGGGTGATGTAGTCCTGAAAGGCAACGGGACATTTGTGATTACAAGGTCTGTTTACCCGGAATAGGAGACAGATGATCAATTAGGGGGAGGACAAGAAATTATTCTGATTGAACAGTGAATACAGCGGCAAAACTCGCAATGATTAACTAACAAATGGAAAATGAAAAACTTTACCAAACGCAGCTACACACACGATCCATCTCATTATTTTTTGAGATTTCGCTCTTTTGAGTACCTTTAGCTTACTCCTCTTTCGGCTTATGGTGGTCAAAACTGGCCTTGTTATAGTGGTTGTTGATATGAAGTTTAAAAACTCTAAAAAAATCTCTGCTACAGCCTCAATTTTAACAAAAAACAGCCTAGAGTGCCCAAATTCCGTCCAGGACAGCACATGCCCTTAATATTGCTTACCTCTTCATAGCTTACAAGACCAAAAATAGTCTGACAGGGGCAATGACATTGACTGCCATGGGCTGCATCATGTGTGGGCAGAATTTGGGCACAGGTGAGATTCAAGAACTTTACTATAAATGGTTCACTTATTGTTGAAATCTCAATTCACATGGGAATTAAAATTAGCTACTTGAGAAAAGTCAGAGTTCCCCAAAAAACAGCAATAATTTCAGTTAGGAATTTTTACCCAGCGCTCAAGTATCAATTACCAAAATGGCCATTTCTGACTAGATAAAAATCACTGGAGCAATGGATATTAATCCCAATCACCGGAGGTCCTGAGGTTATAAGCCACAAATCCCATCGGAATAGGGTTTAAATATTGCACATCTTCGATGTCTTACCGCTTATTTCCTAAGAGGCTCTGATGTGGATTTAACTGCAGCCGCATAGCAGTGAGATACGGTTAGAACACAGGGATGTACCAACGGTATGTAGACAAAGGAAGAGGAGGCCATCTGCAGACGTACCGCGCTACTCTCCATCGAATCTCTCTTCTGATCTCTCCACCTCTCCTGTGACTCTCTTTCACCTCTCAGATTCCGCTGTATATGTTAATCGCTCTTATCCTACCGAAGGAAGCCTGTACACACGCGGTCAAGAGGCGTCAGTTTTTCCCCAGCACAGGTGTCTATGTTAAATAAGGCCCAGGGATGATCACACTGAGGACACTGCTGCTTTTAAAGCATTTAAAAACAGTCTCAAAAGATGGCCTATTCACTACTCTTTGTTTGCTCCAACACTAATGGATACATGTGTGATAATTACAATATAATCACGAATCCAAAAATGGCGTGACAAATCAGAGAACCATTGTTTCCACGGAGGGGAGAATATAACAGGGCCCAGTCTGGAGTGTGGGCGGGTCCTTCCACACTTCAGAGGTCTTCAGTAAGCCTGTCAGAAATCACCGTCAGCTCCACAAACACAACTGCAGCAAAGACAACACAAATAAGCGAAAGTAAAACATTCCCTGAAAGTATAACATCTGCACTGCAATGTGCATTTTCTTTTATCACAATTAAAATTACACTTTGGACTTTTATTTGTTTATTTATTTCATTATTATCCCCAATTCTCTGTTCATTTTAACTGTAATAAGCACCTTGGCTATGGGACCTACTTAACAAACAGCCAATTAGCTGAGCACTTAAATGTCACTGGATGAGCATTAATGAGCCAGAGGCACAGGGAAGAGGCGTGTGGGGGCGGGTGAAGAGTGGGGGAGGGCAGAGGGCGGGGCTGGGAGGTGGAGGGTGGAGGGGGGAGATGAGGGTGTGACAGGCAGTGAGGGGAGGGCAGAGGGCGGGGCTGGGAGGTGGAGGGAGGAGGGGGGAGATGAGGGTGTGACAGGCAGGGAGGGGAGGGCAGAGGGCGGGGCTAGGAGGTGGAGGGAGGAGGGGTGAGATGAGGGTGTGACCGGCAGGGAGGGGAGGGCAGAGGGCGGGGCTGGGAGGTGGAGGCAGGAGGAGTGAGATGAGGGTGAGGGGCATGAGGGAGGTCTCTGTAAATCAGGCTGATTCCTGCTCAAAGGTCGTAACAAGTCAGCGGGACAGCACAGCCACTTTATCTCAACTCCTCACCCTCCACCCTGTGTCACATACTGATGCGAACTGGACCCCCGTTACACGGCGGCTGCAGCTGTTCCGGGTCTCACAGGATACAGGACAGAACTGACACTCGGTGTCGGGTCTCAGCACAGTTCTTCAGAATTTGGAGTTGAAGGCACCAGGCGGTTTTGAATGCCGTGTACAGCATGTACCCGTGAAAGGAAATAAAGCTCATTATATCTATGAAAAAAGTGTGTCACAAAGCCTGTGTAAAATCAGGTTATATAACATATTTGCGTGGAGTGCGAATTTAAATTTCATGTGACAGTGTAGGTTAATGGACGTTGCACATCTGAAAACACCAGCACTGTCAAAACCTTCTCACATAAGAAGATAAAAACTATTTTTTTAAAAAAGCATTATGAACGTTTAATTACAGTGGGGGGGTGAATGATCATGTGTGTTCAAATCCTGCAGCTTCACTCATGATTACGACATCAGCTCAACACTACGGGGCAGGAGACTCACGGACCACTTACTGCAGATCTAACTATCAGATATAAGAATGATATCTTAGGAGCGACAAATGCATCACTGTAATATCTACCCAACCCTCATTACTAATCATCGCATCATCATCACATCATCTCTTCTGCTGAAAATATAACAGGGAAAAGAGCGATACAGCAGCCCCAGAAGATGAGTCTGACAGCAGCGGTGAATCTATAATGGCTGCGTATAGCAGGGATTATAATGAGCAGCGAGGTAAAGGAAACGGGTCACAGTGGGATTCATTACTCACATCATACAGCCTGCTTTCGGGGTCTCATTGGGGCTCCTGTGTGAAGTGCAATGAAAAAGCACAGCGTGTGCCGCAACGTCACCCAGAAACAAACGCAGCAGGCCCCCCGCTCCTCACTTTCACAAATTACTCTCTGCGCCTCCTTGTATCTGCCAGCATCTATGCTGCTGCATGACTGTGCTTCATAAAAAAGACATCAAGTCATTCAGCTGTCATTCAAATGTCCTTTTTCCATAGCAGTTCTCAGTGTTTGTAATTTGCCTCCCTGCCGAATTTGTGTGAAGACAGTTGGCGCAAAAGCACCACTCAACATAATCCGAAAACCCCTCGCCACAACACTTTCTCATGCCGACTCGACATATACCGAAAACTGACCTGACCAGGCCTTGATTTATAATGAAATGAGAGGCCTTTGGCGTCCTTATCTGACGTTTACAGTTAGGGTTGGGGTTAGAGGTCAGGGGCGAGAGTTTGTGCAACACTGGCGTCAAATAAGGGCATCAAAAAACTTTTATTTTCGTTGTATATCAACGTTTGGTCAGGTTTTGTCACTGTATAAGAAGTCAGGATGAGAATGGACTTGGTGAACGGTGAGGTTGGGTTTATTGTGCAAAAAAACCATGTGTAAAAACTGTCAGCTGTACAAGTCTGCTTGTACAGGAACCTTTGCTGAAGTGTGAATGTAGCGCGACTCAGAGGCCACTGAGGCGCTGCCTGCGGAGGCCTGCAGCCTTCAGACGGGACAAACTAACTCTGGCTTTCTCGGCTCTTCAGTGGCGCTCGCCCTCCCTCCCCCGACCGCATAACAGAGTAACGAGCAGCAGAGAAGGGGGAGGAGAGGAAGCTCCGTGATCAATTATTTCTGCTCTGCAGCGCCATTGGAGGGCCGCTCGGAGCCTCAGAGTCTCTCCGCCTTTCAATTTCCTCCCGACCGAACGGCGAGAGGGGCGAGAGTGTACTTCACCACAGTGCAACACTTCGCCCGCCTCCAATTTTAGGCCACCTTACTGGCACCATCATCTCTAACCAGCGCCTCTAGGGTTGAGTTTCCTCAGTGCTTCTCTGGGTTTCGCTCAGCGATGGGCTTTTTGCTTCATTACGACCACACAGCTCCATTGATTCACCCTTTAATGGATGTTCCATCTCTCTCCCTCGGCTGATAATATTTTCTCAGGCAATGTCAATTCTTTTTTTCAGGAATTTGCCCCAGACTTACAGATGCAAAATGTGAGCACAAATCTAATTTCTGGATCCGCCCACTCATTTCACTGCGTCTGACTGCCTCTGCACCTTCCTTCGTGCTCCTCTGCTCTATATATATTTCGCTTTATTCGCTTTCCTCCAAATCTAGCTCAGCCCACCTGATAGAACACAATATTACAATAATTACAGCCAGAAAAGCTCTATCTTTACATTAAAGCTGAAAGAAAAAGTGGGTGAAAAATAAACACAAATAGAATGAAAAAAAATAAGCACTGATTAAGCTTAAAGGAGACCTTCATAAGCACAACATCTGCAGTGCTTGTTGAACCAATTTGTGCAAACCTTTATACGGCTGTTCTGTGTTTTTACCCCCAGCCGCCTCACAGCTCGATGCCTCCCTCTCGCTGCAATAATCCGCTGTTGGCTAAGACAGCATTAATCTTACTATTCGTTTTTCATGCTGAAGACGGTTGTGTAATGGAGATAACCAAAATGCTCTGCCAGCAGGTTGTGTTCTGCTGCATTCTGTAAGCTCTCTGTGATTATCTCCCTCTCTCTTCAACGCCATTCACTCGGTTAACCCCTGACACAGGGGCTGCGCACATCACCGCTGACCCGGGCGGAGTGCAGCTGTGAGGGAATGTGATGGAAATAAACTGACGAGCTGCAGCACCTGAAACACAGAGCAGGAGAGACTGACAGGAGACTGCATGAGAATGTGTGTGTGTGTGTTTCTGTGTGTGCGTGTGTGAGGAGGTGAGGGTGTGTGTGTGTCTTCCGCACTGCATGCAGGACCACATAGCGCTCTACACCCTGACAGGCAGCTGGGGGAGACAGTGCAGCTCTCTCTCTCTGTGGAGAACTAAATAGATTCAGGGTACTTAATTACCTTTAAAATCTATTTCCCTGAGAGAGAAACATCACAGTGAATTATTCACAAGGAAGGCACCCAGGAGTTGAGCCGTTAAAGGGAACGGTTGGGTTCGCTCCCAAATTAAACGGGCTCTCAAAAACCACTTCTTTCCACTGCCTGAAAGTCCAATCGGAACCCTTTCATTTGCTGTGAAATTCCACCTGCTGGTTCCCATTGCATTCACCCGTCTGTCCAGTCTTTATAAATAGTACAAAGCATGGTGCACTATGTTTGGCCCTGACGTGTCATGAAATTTAAAGCCAGTACTTGCACAGTAAAGCTGGCGAATAAGAGTTGTGCATTTAGCACTGAATGCAGTGACACAACCGGCCCATGATTGTTCACAAAATATTTCCATGCAGTCCGAACACTGCAGCTCAGTAACTCACAAACGGGCTCTCAGAGACAACAGTTAAGAACAAACACACTCAGTGGACAAATACTCTCATCGAAACTGTCCTTATTATCCTCTTATTTAGACATTAAGTTTCTATTGAGTTATAGGATTGGCTCTCTATGCTGGAGTTAAACTAATGCCAGCGCAAAACATGTCTCAGCAAGAAATACTGTAAGTGTAAAAAGAAGCTCTGACTGTTTGGAGCAGCCTTTGCTGTGAGAGCCAGTGCAGTAGATAGAGCAGTGCGCTCATGCAGAGACAGAAATATGGCTGGAAATACCAATGACAGGCCTAAGTCACACTCATACTGCCATACTGCAGTTATATCTGAGCAAGTCTACTACGCATCTCATTTTCCATTATAGTGGAAATGCGAGGGGAAAATTCAACATCAAGACCTCCCATGGAGCAATATTTCGCATTCCGCCTGCTGTTTCCCTGAGAAACAACGATGATGCCCGAAAGCAAAAATTTCAGCATAACCTATAGAAAGAGGAAGAAGCGAGAGTCATATATACTATACATCTTATATGGTATATGACATTTCCAAATGTCGAATATCTCAGCTCAAAGTACCCTTTTCCACTCAACCACTTCAAAGTGCGATCTATCTTAATCACTGAATCCTTGAGTTTCCAAAGGGCCCAAGTCCAAGGAACACACTCATTCAAGAAAGGAAAAAATAGATTTTTTTTTCACCATAAGTTATGACCCATTTATTTTTAGTTTATTTCTTTATAAGAGAGTGCACTTTAAAAAAAAAAGTTTTCTCAACTGAAAAAGGTTAGTGTCCAGAATGCCTTAAAATTTTAAGCTTATTGAACTTGAGATTATAAGTTGAATATTACCTCAATTTATCACCTTAAATTCAGATAACTTGACATTTTAAGGCAGCCTGGACACTAACTTTTTTCAGTTGAGACAATTTTATTTTTTACAGTGTGCCATGGGGATACTTTTGGGTGAAATTACAAGAAAGTTACCTTTTTTTGTAATAGGATATGCAGACCTCTAATTCATTGGAGTTGGGCCCTTCAATGGGCCCTTCTGTGCGTTCAACAACCAGGCCCAACCGCATATCAACAGCAGTTTGACGTAAGATTGCGAGCTGTTTCAGTTGGCACTGCTCATGCTGCTCTGGTAAGGATAGTGAAGCTACAATGCTTTTCAATTTTATTTTGAATGCTAAAATACTTTAGTCACCTATTTTTTAATTCTAAGTATTTTTAAACTTGGCAGCAATCAGCTGAAAATGTGCAACGACTGGACTCGAGGTGGGAAAATTTGAAAATGCAATGCAGCTGGTAACCTTACTTTCTTAACTTAAGTCAACTTTTTTATTTTTTGCAGCGCAGTGATTAATATTTGGGGGCAAGAATAAAAGTGCTGACCATTCATCCTTTGTAAAATTCCCAATTTCATTTTCACTTACAATTCCCCGATAGGTTTTTTTGGGTGGTAGAATTTTATAGTGATTATACAGGATAATCATTCTAGGACAGATTTATGCAAAGTAAGAGCATTTTAATGATGAGGAAGAGTGGATAACTGCCAGTGGAAAAGCCGTCCATCTTCAGACTCAGAGTCACTTCCAGGCCTGATCTCATTACATCACAATTTCTCTTGTGCTGCATTGCTTACATACTCCTTAAATTCCGTTCATCAAATTGACGCAACAAGAAATATTTGGCCTCAGTCACACATAAATAACAGCCAGTTCATTTTTAATGTTTCCCCCTGCCTGCCCTTCTAATAGAATATACTGCCAGAGTGCTGACTGCCTCGTCCTGCAGCACAGAGGAGGACAAACGTTGGGTTGTAAATTGGAGTAGGCTCATTTATGGAGCTGTGAAACAGAGAGGAGAGCAATAAAGCCTGTAATGATGAATGTTTTCTCCACATTAGAGGCAGGCAGTTTTCAAGCGCAGTCCGCTGGCGGGACAGTCCTCCTCCCCATCATTCAAGTCAAATACAGACTAAGCTAAAATTTTCTAACTGTTTTTTACAGCCACTTTCTCTCAAAATATAACCATGTGAAATATAGCACCACAAAGTGGGGTTCTCTATGACCTCACGGTAAACCCTGATAGAGTGATGAACTCAAATGGAAAAATGGATCTCGATAACGTCAAAAAAAATTGTAGGCGTAGATTGCATTGTAACTTAAAGAAAATAAGGTAAAGTTATCTTTTACATTTTTAAGTGCTGGGAACACAAGATCTTTAAGTTAGCATTTCAATTTTTTGAGGTAATCGGTTTCCACACAACATTTGAGTTCACCACACTGGTCAGGGTTTACGGGGCACAGACGGGACATTTTAAAGGCAAAGAAAACATGCAGTGAAAGTAATGTTTATCTGAGAGAACAGTCCTCATAAACAGTCCTCATAGACCTCGAAACAGTTGACAAATATTTTTTGCGATTTTTTTTCGCTGTGTAAAAAATGCAGAAACTCTCGAAAAATGGCATTATGGAACAGGAGTCAACAGAAGATGACATATCCCACCGGTTCCACATAATTCGTGATTTGAGGCAGAATTTTTGAATTCTGCTGTAGAAAAGGGACAAAGTCCAATTTTTGGGCTGTTTTTGGTATAGAAATGAGAAATTTTGGGCAGAATGGAACTGAAGCCCTAAAAGGCACAACTACAGCATAAGGGTAAGCGCCATACCGAATTTGAAGTTTCTAAGTAGTATATTTTTTGAGTTCTGCTCCAGAAATGAAAATGATTACGAACGGACGGACGGACGGATAAATTTTGGGCACGATGATTTCAAAATGCCTAAAAGGCACAATGGGATCACTAGAATAACATGCGTACAAAATATGAAGTTTGTAAGTGGCAAAGTTTTTTAATTCTGCTCTAGAAAAGGGACAAAGTCCAAGTTTTGGGCTGTTTTTGGTGTAGAAATCAAAAATTTTGGGCAGAATGGAACTACAACCCCCAAAAAGCACAACTACACCATAATAGTAAGTTCCATACCAAATTTTAATTTTCTAAGTGGCATAGTTTTTGAGTTCTGTCCCGGAAACAAGACAAAGTGCAATTTTAGGGCTGTTTTTGGTGAAAATTTCCAAAATTATGGGCAGCATGGAACTGAAACCCCCAAAAGGCACAACTGCACCATAAGAGTAAGTTCCATAGCAAATGTGAAGTTTGTAAGTGGCATAATTTTTGAGTTCTGTCCCGGAAAGGAAACAAAGTGCAATTTTAGGGCTGTTTTTGGTGGAAATTTCCAAAGTTATGGGCAGCATGGAACTGAAACCCCCAAAAGGCACAACTACACCATAAGAGTAAGTTCCATAGCAAATGTGAAGTTTGTAAGTGGTATAGTTTTTGAGTTCTGCTCCAGAAATGAGACTGATTACGGACGGACGGACAGGGCGATGACTATATCCCACAGTATTACATACCTGTGGGATAAAAAGCAGTGGGTGCCGCCATTGTTATTGTGAGAACAAATCTCAACCAATCAGAAATTCTGAAATCTTCTGCCCGGAGGTCAGTGTGACAACACATAAGCCCATGGCACACTTGACACGTAGCAACTACAGTAGCAGCAGGGCCGGGTCTGGATGTAAGCTGGTCCAATATTTATCACGTCTTTTCACTTGAGTCTGTCGAAGGAATTGCAAGTTCGCAAGAACCAGCATTTCCAGTAAGATTGCAACCGCAATCTTTGGATCAGAGAATACCGTGGCCCGAATATACGGAGTACTGAGTCTTTTTTTATTTTTGTTTTGAATTAAACATTTATGTGTTTTTCCTGTGGGAGAATTGATGACTCATGATCGGCTTGCGTTTGTGGGAGCAACACTCTGTGGGAGCTGGCTAACTGGCTCGCGGGCTGCTAGCACAGAGGATAAAGCTGTTGGCGATCAGGCTAGCTGAGTTAGCTAGAGCGAGAAACTCCGGATTGAGACGGGAGACAGACTGGCCGTTTGCAGGAGCCAGTGTCTGGATGACACACAATCTTGATGACCAGGCCATCTACTGGCTAGCTTGAGGAGCTACCTGCCTCCACCAGCCAGCTTCAGGAGCTCCCAGCTACAGCCCTAGGCTTCTGGAGCCACTAACCTCAGCTGGCTTTCGAAGCTTTCAGCTACCAGAAGGTAACAACAGTGTGGTTTGTCTGTAACCTAGATCTTTGTTAATGACACTACTTTGTGACTCACGGTGGTTGACAATATGGCTACGAAGGAGTTAAAAAAGGACATTGAAGATCTTAAAATTTCATTAGACTTGATTACGAGGGATTTGGCTAAAATCACGACCAACCAGCTTTCTATTATGTCATTAATGGCTGATATCAAGGATTTAAAAGCAAAGAATGAAGAGAAGGATAAGAGGTTTGCTACCCTGGAGAATCGAATTTCTGAACTTGAACAGTATTCACGAATGAATGATGTCATTATAACACGGATGGTGACTAAACCTCTGTCAAAAGCCCACGCCGTGACTGACCCCAAGCGACAGGTTACAGGCACCCTTGATCACGAAGATACTTAAGAGGCTCAGGTTACTGCTTTTCTCCGGAGCAAAAGCATATGTACTGATAGAAATAATATCGAAGCCTGCCACACCTTGCCCACGAAAAAAAACCAGATGAGCTAACCATCCATAATAGTCCGCTTTGCAAATAGAAAGCATAAAATTTCTCTGCTCAGGCAAAGCATGAATTTGAAGGGCTCTAATGTCTTCATTAATAAGCATCTCACCCAAAAAATGCGGGTATTGCTAAGAAGGCTGGGGCCTTAGGAAGAAGCAGGAAACAGTCCACCTGGACTGGCAACTGTAAAGTGTTCATTCGAACAAACGGCTCACCTGAGAGTGCTATTGTTCTATGCATCAGCGATAACATAACATGAATGGCAAGAACAGGCCTTTAAGCCCAAATAAGCTCACCAGTTTCTTTATACTATTGTGAATATATCCCTTCAGATACTAAATGACTCAATGGTATCTAGCTTCAGGTCAAGCCTGCTCTTGAAAACCCCCAAGGTCTCTGCCTCAACAATATGGTCAAGTAAGCTATTCCACATTGAAATTACTCTTTGGGTGAAGAAATATACCGAATATCAGTGCTAAATTTACCTTTGGTCAACTTCCATTTGTGACCCCGAGTTCTACTCACAACACTTGGTCGAAGGAATCCTACATGATTCACTTTGTCAATCCCTTTAACATATTTAAAGACCTCAATCAAATCACCCCTGAGTCTCCTTTTCCTAAGACTAAAGAGATTAAGGATCTTCAGCCTCTTCTCTTAGCTTTCATCTTTTATACCTGGAATAAGCTTGGTGGCTCTTCTCTGAACTTTCTCTAGAGCCTCTATATCTCTCTTAAAGTATGGTCCCCAGAACTGTACACAATACTCCAGGTGTGGTCTAATGAACGTGTTGTACAAAAGAAGCATCACCTCCTTAGATTTGTACTCCAAAATCCAAGTATATGATGTCATAAGCCCTGCTCTGGTCGTGAGTCATGGTGGCCTCTTCAAAAAATTCCAGAGGGTTTGTTAGGCATGACCTTCCCTTCCGAAAACCATGTTGGCTATCCCTCAAGATACTGTTACGTTCAAGAAATAAGTCCAGCTCATCTTTTATGATAGATTCCAATATTTAGCACGAAATGCAAGTTAAACTCACTGGCCTGTAGTTTCCTGGCTCGTTACCGTCCCCTTTCTTATATATTGGTTTTATATTGCCCTGTTTCCAATCATTTGGTATTTCTCCAGTTTCTAAAGACCGTCTGAAGATGGCAGGTAGCGGCTTAAAGATGAACTCACCAGCTTCCCTGAGCACTCTAGGATATAAGCCATCAGGACCCACCGCCTTATCCGCTTTTAGTTTATGCAACTTGTCTAATACTTCCTTATCCTGAACCTCAATTTCCGCTAAATAATCTTCAGCATTTGACGTGCCCTCTGGCCAAATAGAGACCCCCTCTGAGGTAAAATTCTCAACAAAGTAACTATTTAAGGCATCCGCAATATGCTTGTTATCATATAGCAGCGATCCATTTTTATTCTTTATGCACTTAACCTGCTCTTTAACTTCACTGTTTCTGCTACAGTACTGAAAGAAGCGCTTAGGGCTAGTTTTTGCCCCCTCTGCAATTTGTCTTTCATACAGTCTTCTAGCATTCCTCAGCTCTTTTTTGACCACAGCCCGCATTTTACAGTATTCAGCCCTGGTATTCTCATTGTTATCCTTTATGTACATCTTATAAAGATTCCTCTTTTCCCTCAACATCCTAAGAATACTTTTGGTCATCCACTGAGGATTCTGCTTTTTCAGCTTACTTTTGGACACCTTCGGAATGAATCTGCACTGTCATTCAAGTAAAACCCCCTTAAATCTTTCCCACATCTCATTTACGGACTTACAGTCCAGGAGTGTCTCCCATTTTATTTCAGCTAGATATGAGCGCATCCTGTCAAAGTTTGCTTGCCCAATATTGAAAATTTTTGTTTTAGAATACACCTTTTTAACTTCCCATGAAACATCAAAATTAACAGCAGTGTGATCACTTGTCCCAAGTGGCTCCAGTACCTCAATATTGCTAATTATATCGGGGTCATTACAGAGCACTAAGTCTAAAATTGCCTTCTCTCTGGTAGGTTTATTAACATACTGCACCAAGAAATTATCATTTATAACATCTAGAAATTCTTCCTCCCCCCTACCCTGTCCTTTCACCATTTACCAATTGAGACCAGGATAATTTAAGTCTCCCATGATAATAGTCGTACCACCACTACAAGCTTGCGTAATCCTCCTAAAAAGAATTTCATTGATTGTACTGTCCAAAGCTGGTGGTCGATAGCATACTTCTATGTTTAAACCTGTCTCGTGTTTGCCAATGAGCCTGATCCATTTTCACAGGACAAGGAATGTTCAATTTTGGGAATTTCCTGTACATTACTGTTTTTGTTCACATAGAGTGCTACGCCCCCTCCTCGCCTACTACATCTATCCTTCCTAAAGAGCCTATAACCTTCTGTATGATATTCATCTCCATCCTCTTCACATAGTTGGGATTACAGAGACATGGCTATGTCAAAGCCCTCACTAATCACTACAGCCTCAAGTTCTGGAAATTTATTTTTTAAGCTTCTTGCATTTAAACAAAAACATTTCAGATTATTACTAATGCTCTTCCCCCTTGATTTCCCATGTGGCTGCAGCCTTGAGCCCCCCACTACGCTTTGTTGCTTTAAAAGTAAAACATCGTTAGTGCATGTTACGCCGTCAGCTTCCATCAGGGCAGTCTGCATTTCCCTATGTGTAACACTTACTAACCTCCCTGCCCCCCAAGTCCCTAGTTTAAATTATCCTGTGCTACCCTCAACATACGCTGGCCCAGTGCAAAGGTATCCCTCCGATTCAGGTGTAGCCCGTCAGGCTTGAACAGGTTACCCCTGTCCCAGAAAAAGTTCCAGTGCCCCATCAACCTGTACCCTTCTTTCCTACACCAGGTTCGTAGCCACGTGTTAAACCTCCAGATAAAATTCTGCTTACCTCTGCTTGCACATGGTACTGGTAGAATCCCGGAGAACACTACCATTGAGGATCTGCTCCTAAGCTTCTCAGCTAATTCCACAAATTTTCCTTGCAGAACCTCAAACCTAACCTTACCTATATCATTTGTGCTAACATGGACCATGACAACTGGATCCCTCCCCGCTCTGGCCAGGAACTTGTCCGCACGCTCCAGGAGGTCTCCTACCTGGGCACCAGGCAGGCAACACACCGTACAAGACTCCTTGTCACGCGAACAGACTAAGCTATCTATTCCTCTAAGTATTGAGTCCCCCACTATCAATAACTCTCTTTTCTGAGGGGTAGAGGCCAACAGGGTGCCCTGCTGCTCATCAGTCCCCTCACTCTCAGGGTCAGGGGCCAAGTCGAGTTCCTGCAAGGGCTGGAATCGGTTGGACACCTCAACCACTGGAGAAGCTGTCGCTGTACGGCGTGCACGCCCTTTCCTGCGCTGCCGACCTACAGTCACCCAACTTTCTCTCCCTGCCTGTTCTGGGATCCCAGTACCACCCTGCTTTGGCGTACACACCATTTCTCTAAACGACATACTACTTAGTTCTAAATCGGTAGAGTTCCTAAAGGAACTATGTCGCGCCGCCAACTGGCCCTGAAGATCAAGGATCTTGCTCTCCAGATGCTCAATTAGCTGGCACCGGTGGCAGACAAACCCACCCAGGAAATCTCTTCCCAAAAGTGCGATCATCCTGCAACCATCGCATAGTTTTGGCCAGATTTTGAACCCCCTACCTAATGACCTTGCTCACCCTAGATAAAAGAATATTACTCATGCCGAGATAGAAGCCAAGGAACCACAATTTATTAATTTATTTATTAACCTAGAAAGCCCTAAGCAGCAGTCACAATAGAAACCCGGAGGAAATAATTTAAATTGATTATAAGCCTCTTTTAACAGGGGCTTAGTTTCAGTTAACAGTAATGAAATACCAAACTGAGCCAAACTCTATATGTAATAAGCACTCCTAATAGCCGGCTTAAGTTTATATAGTCCCAATACTATTGATATACTAAACTAAAAATATCACAGGGCTTAGCTGAGAGCCCAGATAAAACTAAGTGGCTTCAGCGCCCAGGAAAAACTGGAGGAGACGGAGCACTTCGATAAAAAATTACCTTTTAAGTTCCAACCTAACCTAACGAACGAGTCAAGTGGCTGCTGCACCACTTACTAAATACTAAATCTCAGATCCCCAGCCAAGAATGCAAACAGTACTTATCTAGCTAGCTAGCCGCAAATACAACCAAGGGTAACCGAGAAAAGAGTAAAGCCGAGGTTCCCTTTTATTAAAACGGGCCGAGTAAACAAGTCGTTTACTATGTGAGCGAAATAAACACGGTACCTCCCCCAACAAGCTGTCCTAAGCACTCGAACAAGCAGTTAAACTTTAATCAGCTGATCCAGGCACAGCAACCGGAGGAAGATACAAAGATAGGGTATTTACAATGTGTTTTATCAGAAGAGCCCTTCGGTAATAATAAAATGCGAGAGACAAAAACCCTGGTTCGCGTTGATATTCAGCTTCGCAATGCGTTTATGCGGTAATGCAGTCAGGATAGAGAACGAAGGGGACTAAAAACCCCGGTGAACGTCAATATTTATTGGCTAGAAGACTGTATGAAGGGCAGCAACCAAGTATGAACCAAGCCAGGCTATAGTTAGATATCCAGGTAATTCTATTATATTCTTGGCGTTGAGAGCTTGCAAGGGTTCGTTTGCTAAATCAGCTGCAGAAAAAAAAACAGGCGAGTACCACAGCCCCTGAAAACTGTTTTACTTTGTATATCGCACAATTCACTTAGTTCAACAATTATTTAGCATTTAATTTATTCTCTTAACTTAGCGTTTAAATTTATTTTACTTTACCTTACTTTGACACCCCCGAAAAAACCCCAAAAAAACCCCAGTCGCTTTTATTTGACCAGATTAGCGACTTAATTTGGCTGTTTGCCCACTGAGTTGTTACAGGGGAAAAGGGGAAAGATACGGAGGGAAGATTCTCCCTGTCTCTACTGCGACAAAGGTTATACCTCGGGAGCAAATCGTCTAATCTCTATTATTGTTTGAGTCTTAACACACAAATTATTTTAAGAAAACCCCGTAAACACAAAGGTAAATTCTCAGCTTCAATCCCACACGACTTCCTCTCTCAACTCTAGCAGAGTGAACACCAACAAGCAGCGCTACAGCACAGCCGAGAGATATTGCACAGCTAAAAAAATGGGACTCTTGGTCTCATGAATGGTCTCATAGGCTGGCTTTTAGATTAATAGTTCATATTTTTTATTTTCCATGATGCATTTTGGTCTACCAAACAAAGGTTTGAAAATTGCTCATCTCAATATCTGTAGCTTGATGCATGAGGTACAAGATCAATCAGAGGTGCTGTATAGTGAAAAAACACACATTATGGCCCATATCAGAAACACATTTAGACAATACAGTGGAAGACGAAGAGATAAATATACCTGGTTATAGCATTTTCAGACGTGACAAAAATAAACATGGTGGAGGAGTCGCTGTATACATACAGCACCATATTCCAGTCAAGGTTAAGAATGATCTGATGAATCCAGCTGTTTATGGAGCTACATTAGGGTCAAAAGTTTTGTACTTGAAAAAAATAAAATTTGAAACTGAAAATTTGTGTGTTTATCTTGAATTTTGAAAAATATAACAATGTATTCCAAATAAAAATAAGTGTACGAAAAGTTTTTCAAGTTAAATAAAATTTTGATTCACTTTGGAAATTCTTTTGAATAAATTATTTATTTTCACTTTTCACTTCTATATTTATTTTGACATTTGAGGTCTTATTTTTTCAGCTGCATGTTTTATCTTTTCAGATTCAGATCTTATTTTTTCAGTTTCAAATCTGTTTTTTGAGTTTCAGACTTTTGACCCTGATGCGGCGTGGGGGGCGTGGTATCAACTGAGCTGTGCGTGGAATCATGAGTGACAGCTGAAAAAAAAGTCTTGGAACCTTCCCCAGTGACAGTGCCTTCAGGGAATGTAGGAACTACGTTTTGTAGGGTCAAAAGTTTTGACCCTAATGTTACTCCATAGCTGTTGAAGTTCTTTGGATTCAGATTCATCTTCCACACATGAAACCATTATTAGTAGGTTGCTGTTACAGACCTTCAAGTTCTAATGTTAATTATATGGATGTCATTTGTACTTTGCTTCAGAAAGTTTTAGAATATGACAGAAAATTTTATTTTTTAGGTGACTTTAACATTGACTGGTTGGCTAAGTCCTGTGCTCTTAAGGAGAGATCATTAATGATCATGAACGTATGTAATCTGTCTCAGAGGCTGAAGGTTCCAACATGGGCGTGTCAAAATGCTTCAATATGCAGTGTTTGCGTGTTCCAATCGATGTGAAAGTGACAGCTCGAGGGCTCTGTCCTGGCACCAGTTCCCATTACGCAATCCCTATGCTACTGGAACCACTGACGTCAACATCGTAGCACAGGCATGACAAAATGGCGGAACTCTTGAACTGGAATTTAGCCGTGGATGATAGCGAAATATTCACTCCAAAAAAATCGCAGGAATTATTATTTTTTCACCTCAGGTAAAGTTGTACCAAGTGTTTTCTTTCCCTTTAAGCTTTGTTAGAACTTATCCAAAAAATCACAAAGTGGGGAATCTTATGAAAAAATTTGGTGCTGAATGCATTGAAGTGAATATGTATTGGGTAAGGTAATATTTACAAGTGTACCCTATAGGTATTTCTATTTTTATGAATGCGAGTCTGAGAGTGCGTGGATGAGTGTGTTTGTATGTGTTGATGCTGGCTTTGTATATGCTCATGTCTGAAGTGAAAATGCAGAAGAACAGTATCAACTCCCATTTGGTGAACATCCTGATGGGCTCCCACAGGACTGTCACAGTCTTTTCCTCAGGAACCCATGGGGGTCATTCCCAGGAGCTTGCTTTAGAACGGTTTCATCCAGGTAATCATTCCCTCTCTCACTCGTTCTTCCTTGTTCTCTGTCTTTTTCTCTCACTGTGTCCTCATGCCTTCCCTCATATGCTCAAAACTTCTTCATTATTTCACATCATCTAACTTTTAGACATCACATCGTTACACTCAGTATGCCATGTGAACCTAGCAGTCCTAGCAGAGTCCTGCTGCTATACCTCTCACTTTATTATGATAATCTGAGACCAGGCAAAATGTTTCTCTCTGCATGATTACCTCTATGGTAACTGCACCTCAGATTGACCCTTTGAGTGCTAAATGCAGCTATTGTTGCTCAATGATATAACATATCAAAATCAAAGCTGTTGAAAACCTATCATGAGGTGACTTGATTAAAAGAGCTCTTGCAGGGGAACTTTTAAACAAGTAGCCAAATGATAGGTTTTCAACAGCACAAGATAATTAAATTAATATTTTCCAAAAATTTATTTCAACGCTCTTAGGATTAATTTGGAAGAGCTCATCAGAAGGAGAGATGGACAACATGATGACTGACATCAGTGATTCTCTCCTGTATAATCAGATGTAACAGCAGTCTGCTGCCACACAGCTTGCATTTAAATGCTTGAATGCGGAGATCATTTCATCACATCACTTTAGATTCAAATGATCGAAAAGGTTATTGAATAAACTTTCAAATTGATAAATAATTGGCTCAATGGGTGCGCAGAAGAGATTTTACAGAAGACAGAACAGAAAGGGCCACGAGAGGAAATTAAACATCAATTTATACTCAACAACGAAAGTTTAGCAAAACCTGATATTAATGCATTATGAACAAGTTAACAGCGGTGGAATGTGTTTTTAATAGGCTTGACCATTACAGAGAGCAGAGACATCCATGAATGCCCGACACAGTTGCGACTGAAATCGGTGAGATGAATTAACCTCACTCAGAATGCATTGGGGTGGCTTGACCGGTTTCCCAGAAAACTGTTGGTAACCCTCAGTAGCGAGTGTGATGCCCACCAGGCTGCTGAACCGCGTGTCATTCGATTACATCATGATGATGTCTCGATAAAGCAGTCTTCACATGCCATCAGTGTACGCCGCCTGTCGCTGTGAGGTCGGTCTTTGATGGTCCCACTCATATCTGTAGACGTGGTATAATGCTGCTGTGGACGCTTTCCTGCCCTTAACATGCCAATGGCTTCATGTCTCGTATTTTCAGACATTCCTCTACGCCGCCCCATGATTTTGATTTTCAGCCTTTCAGCGTTTTTTTTTTTGTTCAACAGACCCCTAATGTGTCAACCAGGTTTTAAAGGGACTCAAGCGGCAGGTCTCACCTGGGCACAAGTTACACAACATCATGTTTAGGAGGACTATATACTTCACCATGTCATTATGTTTTCATTTTTTCAACAAAGCTCAAAAGTTTGGTGTTTTTAAATTTTCGTTGCTGAGTGATTTAAATGAATTCCGGTGTTTAAAATCTTCCTTCGATTCTCATTTACTTCCTTCGTCTTACTGTTCTGATTACTAACAAGACTAACATCTGTATTTTGTATCATAGTCTACCAACACAACTATTCCATGTATATAGATTACTAACTTACTAACAAGCACTCTAGTTAGATCTGTAAAGTTGCACCGCTACTAATTAGTACTAATTCCCTCTCAGCAATCTCCCTGTTCTAGTCCCCGCCTCTTGCTCAGCTGTACCTGCCTCCCCCTGCGTTTCTGTGAGATCTCTCGCACGTGCTTAATTACTTTCCTGCGCTCGTTATCTGTGCACTTAGAACTCCTTGACCGGAGCTGTTTAAATGTCGTCATAGGCTGTCTGTGTGATTCCCAACTGTGTCTTGGCTTTCGCCAATTTTCGTGGTTAGGGTTTCCCTCATGTGATTCTTCCTTTGTAATTAGTCTGATCCAGCTCACCTGTTCCCTGCATAGCATGTGATTTCCCTCTCGTCTATTTAAGAGTCGTCACTGTAATGCTGACTTTGTCAGAACATTGATCAATATTTCTTTCTGCACAGCGCCTTGTTTGCCATTGAGTATTGTTTTTCTTCTACTGGTTTGTCCGACTTTGATTCTTGCCATTGCCCTTTTTGTATTGTTTTTGTCTTTCTGGATTTCGACCCATTTTTGTGCGACCATGATTTCTGTGTTTGGATGCCCTGTGTATGACCCTTGGCTTTGTTCAACGACTAAGACTTTTTGCCTATCGTCTTGGTATCTCTGCTCATCTGTTTTCCTGGTTCTGACCCCTGCCTGTCTAGTCAACAGTGTTTTTGGATTTTGTATTTTGGCTTGGCAACTCCTGTGTTTTTTAGCTTTGACTCGGACCTCATTAAAGGCATACATTTCTTGGATTTCTATCTCTTGCGTGTGGTTCCTGAACGTTACATCACAGTACTGTGCAAATTAATTAGACAAAGCTGCAGCCTTGAATTGATGATGGACCAGAGATTTTCAATGGGATTGAGGTCAGGTGAATTACCAGGCCAGTCCAACACAGTAAGAGTGCTGTGTTGATGATGCAATCACATTAGTTGCATCATACAAATCAAGGACATTAATGAAACGTGGCCCAAAGGTATTATTCAGTGATCTTTGAGGTGATTATGTAAAGCATCCATCACTTGGCATAGCTATTTGCACTCCATTCAGCCGATTCAATTGACAAACACCTTTATCCAATTAATTTGCTCAAGACAAGAAAATTATACTTCGCTTTCCATGTCCATGAAGTGCTATGTTGTGTTAACCCACATCTGGTTTGGAATTCAAGGGCAATAGCAATTAAAGGTTAAAAAATTCAGAACACTGGGTTTCATCAAGCTCAAGTAGTCATGATATTTTTTACAGTCGTAATGACATTTTATCACTGTGCTTTCATTTACTATGACTGCCAGTTTGCCACTTACTGTCTACTGTAATCTATGTGGATGCAGCATAAATGCTGCCCTCAAAATTACTCAGTCTGCACTGATTACTGTTTAATACTCACTGTTTATTCATCATTATACAGGTATATACAGACTATTGCTTTTTCAGCCAAGGTGTTTTCATGTATGAGTCGCTACTCACAGATGCATGAGATAAGAGGCCAGCAGCTCTGTTCACTGACCAATCAGAGCTGCATTCATTATCAGAGAGGAAATGGCCACTCAATAATGCCTGTTTCCCAGAGGGTACAGAATAACAAGCAGGAAATGACCCAGAAATTATGCAATATTTTTGGTTTTTGCTAAAAAGGTCATAGAGCAACCTTTCTGACATACGCCGAAATAATTACCCCCTAGCCCCCTTCCCTCCCTGAAAAAAGCATTAAATGAGACCTGTATATTTGTAAATTAGAATCCTGTTATCTTTTCCCATCAAACTGAATCAAATACTCGCTGTAAATTTCCATGGTTTAGACTGAAAACTCTAATTCTGCATTTTCTGTCGGTACAGAAGATCAGCTCATTAGCATTGCATGCATTGCATGTATTTAAGTGTCCAGAATTCATGTCCTATGATAAATGGCAGGGACAGAGCAACAGTACTAAAATCTATTACTGAGATTCCTGGAAGTACTCTGCATACTGAGCAGCATACGCTGCCTTCCTTCAGGTGGGACTGGTGCTGTCCGTGGTCCTGCAGCACTCAGTGCCACTGAATGGACAAAAAACAGCAATGGAGCAGCTGACCTTTCCTGAGTGGGACACTTCTCTGGGGCAGGAACTCCAGTCCAACAGGCTTTTGATCCATTAATAGAAGCCTTTTACCCTTTGGCCACAATGCAGACCATGTTGTTGGTTTAAAGGGCTGAAATACGGAGGAGTCTCTGCTCTACCTGACACTCAGAGGTCCCTAGAGCTGAAAAGAAGCTGAACTCACACTACCCCCCCCCCCCCCAAACATACACACACACACACGCACGCGCGCACACACACGCGCGCGCACACACTAACAGAACAGTAGCAGGATAAGGATATTTGAGCAGGAAGCTCAAATATCAAGACAGCTTGTTGCATTATACATTCCAATTGGATTTCTATTAATGTAAGTATTTTGCCTGCCTCAGAATCTGTAGAGAAGAAGAGGTCTGAAAGGAAACAGAACCACGAATGAGCCATTACCGTCAGAACCTACATAAAACCGACAAATTCCGGGACAATCCCTTTTTTTGGGGTAAATGAGGTCATTTCAGCCTAACAGATCATGTGATATGGAAAAAGCATATCTATACCTAGCATTTATTTCCTATGTTACAAGAAAGTAAATATTATCTCACTTTTGATTGGTGAACTGATGTAGAGAGGATACTGATTTGATGTGCTTTCATCTCAGCCGTCCAGGGTAGGAGCAACACAGCATCCTATTATATAACGGACCGAGGGGAAGAATATGCTCTACTGAGAAGGATTCACTTTCTCCTTGTTTTTATTTATTAATTTTCTCCTTTCTCCCCATGAATAGCTAACTCTTTAAAAAGATACAAAACATCCCTTTCAATTCCTCCTGTCGTCAGGTTGAAGTGTGATCCTTGAGCTCTTGCAAGTTTTTAAAAGATGGGTTTTAATTTTGACTGCAGAATGAATAGAGCTATTTTGTGGCGCAGAAAAGAAAAAGGAAAAAAAACTTATTTCAAAGGCAGCTTCTTTCAGCAGGTCTTATATATTTATAATGGTTACATAAGAGACGTCTCTTACAGGCCTGATAGACACACAGTAACAGAAGGGGGTTTGGGAGAAAGAGGGAGAGAGGGGAGGACTGAGGGAGGCGAAAGACTGAAAGATGGAGAGAGAGAGGCAGATGAGGGAGAAATGTTGAAGGCAGGGGGTCTGGGGACCGGGTTTCGGGTTTGAGAGAAGATTGAAGAACACAAGCAGCGCTCTGGCACAACACAGAGCTCAGAGAATGAGGTGCAGATGCTCTGCGCCTTTCATATGTAATTATGTTACCTGTATTTCTCTCTCCCGCTATCAAGAAACCTCCACTCTGTGCGCACAGCACAAGAGCCTCAGTTAGCTCACATCCAGCACTCCGGATGCCATATAAAAATGTATAAAGTTTCCAACATTCTGAATGTAATTCGGTCATGACATTTCCCAATGTGAGCGCCTTTTTGAAATGCTATCGCCCCGCAGATTTTCTGAAATTGCTTATAAACATGCATCCGGATGCATTAGCAGGTGCCCTAACGCCAGGCGCACACAACACAAACAAATGCGCCAAGGCATTTCACATTATCCGAGCTACCTAATTCAATCTTGCATCATACCAATGCACACTTTTTAGGACGAGACAACAATGCTAAATTGCACATAACAAGACTCAGTGACGAATGGCAGCTGTTAGGTTTTACGAAATGAACCAAGAGCAAACACCAGTAAAATGCAAAAAGGAGGCTTCATTTCTGAAGAGGGAAACCCCTCAACAGAGCTGGCAACAGTACAAAGTCCGCAATCCAAAATCAGAGTCCAAGAGGCGAAATCCAGAGTCATACACAGGGCACCAATCACAAAAATCGTAGTCAGACAAAAGAGGTCAAAAAACAAGATTGCGGCAAAAGTACAGGGAGTAGGCAAAACTCTATATCAAGGACGGTCCAGTCAGAAAGATAAATCACAATGAATCAAGGCAAAAAAACGTAGCACAGGAGACAAGGAAGAACGATCTGACAAGAAAGTGTACCAAACAGACATCTTATATACACATCCGGGGTGAACACATGACCAGGGAGAACAGGTGCAATCAATGGAGACAATGATCAGGCAGAGACACAAGAGGAATAAACTAATTACATGAATTTGGCTGTAGCCAAAACGCAGACAGACAAAGACAAGACAAACCTATGAACAGAACAACAGCTCCGGTCAAGAAGTACTAAAAAAATCAAAATATCATCAAGATATACAAAAACAAACTTGTTGATCATATCTCTCAGGATTCTGGAATACAGCTGGAGCGTTAGTGAGGCCAAAAAGAAGAACCAGGTACTCCCAGTGCCCCGGGGGAGTATTAAACGCTGTCTTCCACTCGTCCCCCTCCCGGATACGCACCAAGTGATAAGCGTTGCATAAGTTAAGCTTTGTGAACGCTCAAATGCTGTGTTCATGAGGGGGAGAGGGTATCGGTTCTTGATTGTTATTTCATTAAGCCCCCGGTAGTCAATACAGGGTCTTAAAGACCCGTCCTTTTTGGCCACAAAAAAAAACCAGCACCAGCAGGAGAGGATGATGGCCGAATAATTCCAGCAGAGAGAGACTCTGACCAATACTTCTCCATAGCTTGGGTCTCAGGTCGGGACAGGGAATATAATCGGCCGCTAGGGGGCATAGTGCCTGGCTTCAGATTAACGGTGCAATCGTATGGACGGTGAGGAGGTAAGCTGGTGGCCTGAGACTTGGAGAAAACCTCCTTGAGATCATGGAACTCCAGAGGAACCTTCTCTAGGTCAGGAATTTCTTCTGGAGTAGGGTTAGGCTGAGGTTCCCGGGCATTGTGGAGGCATGTCTGAGAGCAGTTAGGGCTCCAGCCCTTAATCTCATGCTTCCGCCAGTAAATGTTAGGAAGGTGTTTAGCCATCCATGGGTGACCCAGAACGATAGGAGCATGGGGAGAGTGGAGGAGGAATAATTGAATCGTCTCATGGTGGTTGCCTGAGATCTTGAGTTTGATGGGGCTGGTAACATGGGTTATCTGGGCGATTTGCTGGCCACTAAGGGAATTGGCCACTCGATCCGGGAAGATCTTTTCCACCGGAACCCCCCATTCACGAGCCAGCTCCACATCAATGAGGTTTTCCTCTGCTCCAAAATCAATGAGAGCCGTAATGGATCTGCTCTCCCCTCCCCATTCCAGGATCAACGGAAGGCAGGTGCGGTTTCTTGAATCTTGGACTGGCGTAACGCCCACCACTGTTCCATTCCTGGCGCCAGGACGAGGCTTCTTGCTGGGGCACTGAGCAATCTGATGTCCCCCTTTGCCACAGTAGAAACAGACCCCCTCTCTGCGACGACGGTTCCTTTCCACAGTGGGAATGCGCGTTCATCCGAGTTGCATGGGTTCCATCTCTGGAGATGGGCTGCCGTCAGGAGGTGGTGGTAAATGTGGAGTGGTCCGGTAGGGGTTATTTGGACGACTGTGAAGAACGGACCGTCTACGTTCTTCACGGCGAGCATTCACTCGTATGGCTAGGTCGACCAACTCGTCCAACTCCTCTGGTAAATCCCGGGACACCAGTTTGTCTTTTATGGCCTCGGCTAGACCATGAAAAAAGGTGTCGTATAAGGCTCTTCGCCCCCACCTGCTGTTGGTTGCCAGGGTCTGGAAGTCGATTGCGAAATCAGCCACAGAACGACCACCCTGGCGTATACGAAGAATCTCCCGTCCCGCCTCATGACCCAACTTCGTGCGGTCGAAAACCCGCTTCATCTCCTCTCCCAGTAGACCAGATGTCTGTACACATGGTAAATCTGCCTCCCAAGCTGCAGTAGCCCACTGCTTGGCTCTTCCCGTGAGTTGCGTGATGATAAATGCAACATGAGCCCGTTCAGTGGGGAATGATGAGGGCTGTAGGCTGAATATGAGGTTGCACTGGGTGAGGAATGCTCAACATGCACCGGGGTTGCCGTTGTACCTTTCAGGGGGAGGCAGGCATGGCTCGCAGACAGGCAGCGGCGGAGCGGAGGAGGGCACAGGCGTGGTGTGGACCGCAGTCTGGGGGGTATGCAGCAGCTGAGAGTCTTGAACCGATCGAATGAGGTCCGCTATCTGGAGACTCATGGTTTGCATATGCTGCACGAGGGCGCGAAGCTGACGCTCCTGAAATTCGAGCTGGGCTCCCTGTTCCTTGACTGCCTCCTGCAGGGGCTGGATGTTCGCTGGTTCCATCTTGGTCAGATCGTAATGTGAGGTTTTACGAAATGAACCAAGAGAAAACACCAGTAAAATGCAAAAAGGAGGCTTTATTTCTGACGGGGGAAACCCCCCAACAGAGCTGGCAACAGTACAAAGTCCGCAATCCAAAATCAGAATCCAAAGGGCGAAATCCAGAGTCATACACAGGGCACCAATCACAAAAATCGTAGTCAGACAAAAGAGGTCAAAAAACAAGAATGCGGCAAAAGTACAGGGAATAGGCAAAACTCTATATCAAAGACGGTCCAGTCAGAAAGATAAATCACAATGAATCAAGGCAAAAAAACGTAGCACAGGAGACAAGGAAGAACGATCTGACAAGAAAGTGAACCAAACAGACATCTTATATACATATCCGGGGTGAACACATGACCAGGGAGAACAGGTGCAATCAATGGTAACAATAATCAGGCAGAGACAAATGAGGAATAAACTAATTACATGAATTTGGCTGTAGCCAAAACGCAGACAGGGATCACAAGACAAACCTAAGTACAAAACAACAGCTCCGGTTAAGGAGTACTAAAGTGTACAGTTTAAAGAAAAGGAAAGCATAAAGTATAAGTGGAGATCCACAGAAAACTGCAGCAGAGATAATTAGGGATAGGCAAGGAGGCGGAGACTAGAATAGGGCGACTGCTGAGAGATCATTAGTCAATTAGTAAGTGCAGCTATACAATCCCGAGTGCTTGTTAGTAAGTGAGTCAAAATAAACAAAGTTAGTGTGGGTTAGTAATTAGCAAAAACAATAAACTGTGTTTGTAAGATAGTAAAGTAAGAGGAAGGAAGAACACGAGATAATGAAAGATGATTGAAACCCAGAAACTAATAAATCACCCGAATGATTGGCACACAAGACAAGGGACCGTGGGCAAAGATACACACATGACAAGACAGGGGAGACGAAGTGCAAAGCATGGAAAAGGAAACATGGCTATGAATACTATGAACATGAAAAATAATAAAACATGAAAATCCAAATTACCAACACACAATACATAATCATAAGAATGGTCAGACATGAGCAATAATTCAGAAACACAGATCAGTCAGAAATGCAAGGCATGAACATGGGAAATGCAGAACAGAACATGAGCAAATAGCAGAATCACAACAGCAGCAACAGTCTTGAGTCAACTCGACTTCAAATGGAAGTTGCCAAAATTTATAATCTCGCAGGGTGGGCCTCGTCGGACTATAGCCAGCCGAACGGACTGTCAAATTTAGCGGTTATTGAAAACGACAACTAATAATTCAGATCTAATATTAGTAAAGACACCTAATAATAAGAAATGATGCGGTATAACTGGTCTAACAAGTGACAAAATAGTATCTCCTCCCACACTATAAAAGCAATGGCAAAAATGTTCAACATGTTGGGAAACGTTCGGATGAGCTAGACAGTCCCAGACAGCATTGGGAGGTTGGGATGTAACCGTGCCTCTATTGGCTGTGAACACATTGTTTACGCCTGGCTTCATGCAGGCGGAATGAGTAAAGTGTTCTGAGTATAAATTTATAATATTTGCTGCTAGTGCATCAAATGCCGCAGTGGTTGGGGAAAGGTACAGTTCAGTTAAAAAAAAATACATGCATCCTGACTGCAGCAAATTATTGCCAGTGATTCTGTTGCTTTGGTTGGAACAGGGAGCTGATACCAGCAGATAAGGGTCGGGATAGTAAACGTGACTGAGACGAGGACTGTACGTGGGTTGGGCTCTGCAGTGTGTAGTGCGCTCTAACAGGACTGCAGGGTTTGATATCAGAAATTACAAGGCAGGATCTGCTCTTCGCTGCTACACACTGCAGGCCAAGAGTAGAGATTTGAATTTCATTCAGGATGGAGTGGCTTTTGGAGGGAGATGAAAAAAAATCACATGCGTCCCTCTGGCTCTGTTCAATGTCAGAACTTTGATTGATTACTCACTTTCTCTCAAGATCTATACATGAAAGCAAAAACCGTCCGTAGCTTCCTCTCTCCTCTCCACCACGGCTTCAGTAACTGACATAGGCAGGCAACAGTCTCACAAACTGCCTCTCACTATTAACCGGGCCAAAGAAGCGGATTCCCAGGCCTGGGGCCCGGCTCTGAGGGCTTGCTGTGTTGTGGGCAGAGAGAGAGCCAAATTTTGCCTCTTCTCAGAGCACAACCTTTTGATTCCAGTTCAGCTGACACAGAGACACGCAGAGAGCGACATGTGAACGGAGAATACGGGTCACTAACAGTGCTCTCTCTCTCTCTCTCTCTCGCTCTCTCTCTCTCAGGAGTGGTGGAATACGGGTCACTAACAGAGCTCTCTCTCCCCCTCTCTCTCTCTCTCTCTCTTAGGAGTGTAGCAACAGTCCACACTAGGCTGAATGTGACTTCAGGGCTCGGAGCAAGGCTGACCTGAGCAACTGCTTGTTTTTAGATAATTTATGATGTCAATGGACAAATAAATGCATTTGTACATTTTCCAGTTGCACAACAGTGCACATGCACCTTGTGGCTGAATGGATGTAATTAATCATGTGCACAGATAAACAAATAAACACACAAGCAGACATACATCCTTGCAGCCCCACACACACACGCACACACATGCGCGCACATGCATGCACACACAAACTGCAAACAAAAATGCACGCACTTCTTATTGAAGATAAAGAGCATTTTACGCAAGCGGAGTGGCCTGCAAAAACAAGTTTACACACAAACACACACACTTCCCATGCTGTATACAGAGGAGTTTTCACATGCTGAATGGCAACACGCGCTTGCACACATGCCCTCCCACACATACACACTGGCGCACACACACACACACACACACACACACACTTCTTTTGTCAGATACAGAAAACTTTTGGCTTGCTGGAAGGCCCACACGCATGCACAAACAGACACCAAACACACACTCCCCATGTCGATATACTTTACCTCCTGTATGCTGAATGCACCATAGGGCCCGAACCAGCACACCCAGTGAGCAGAAGGATGGGGGGGCGGGGCCAGGAGAGAGCTTGCAGATGGTCCAGAGTCTCCAAGGAGCCATAGCATGGCCTGCCCACCAGCATGGCCCACCTGCTCCCTGTCACCCTGCTGTGTGCACTTCCTGACTCACACACTTGGCCCTGCGCCTCGCACCATCTCCCCACCTCCCCTCTGTCTTCGCCTTCTTTTTACTTCATCCCCTAACATTTTGACTCCAGACCTTGTCATTGGCTTAAATGTCTCATCAATCATATTTGCTGTCATAATTTAAATGTCCTTCCAGCCCAAATTATAAAGTGGAAAAAATACTTTTGCAGTGCACGGTCCCAAACAGCATTAGTGTCAAGTCAATACAAGAATATAACTTCATACTCTTACCAGACGTGTACAGATAGACTCTGAAATAATAAATGCAAAAAATAAATAAATACCAGGAAAATATTGTCTAAGTTGCTTCTGCAAGTCTTTTTTTTTTTCAAAAATATTCACACAAATATGGAACTTTCCTGATAAATGTGACAGGAAACAGAAAGTGAGTTCTGTTCTCTCTGAATGGAAGACACTTACATTTAAGCCAGGAACAAACAAAGCTGAGGAGTCAGGGCCCGGTCTGTCTGCTGTATGGATATCCAGAGAAGTACCAATTACAGGCACACTGAGTAATGTGCTAAAATATTCTGAGCAAGATAAAACACTTGGGAGAAAGAAATTCAGAAGAAATACTAAATGCAATTGCTTCAAATAAGTAATATTTCAGCCACAATGAATCTGGAAACATTATTCCATTTATTATTTATTATTATAGGAGTACTGTCTCTACTCTGTCACTACTTCTTCAATTTCAGAGAATGCACATGTCAAGACTGCCGTCAAACAGGTAAGGTTTCATAAAATTTTACAATATGTAAGTAGTCAACTATATTTATTAAATTTCTGAATCTAAACCTAAAAAACAGACAGGTCTATAAATATTTGGACATTGACAAAGTCATTTCCATTTTAGCTGTCTGCCACAGTATATAGGATATTGAAATGAATAATGACTACAATCTCTAAAATAGATTTAGTCAGTAAGCATGGCTTACAGGATACCCCCCGCAACAACAAGTAGTCGGGCAGTACCACAGTCAATAGACCTTCCAGCAAGAAAAAAATTTCAAAATCATATGTGTAGGTTATGAGATCTAGGTTCGTACGCACAGGTGCACGCACACACAAACAGACACACGCACAGACACGCACGCACGCACACACGGACGGACAAAGCAAATCCAGTATACCCCCCTAAACTTCCTTGCGGGGGGTATAATGAGCAATAATGTACCAGCCTTCAGCTGATATTTGAGGGAATTTTTCTAAATCAGGCAAATAAGGTGGAAAACACATTTGTTTATACAAGGTATCCTCCTCTACCCAATCTGGTGCATGTAAGAAAGACAAAGTTCACAAATGAGCCCAAGAACCCTGAAAACACCAGTGGACAAAGTAAGTAGCTGTGCTGCTCCTTCAGCTTGGAAGAAGCTACAAGAGAAAATCCAGCTTAAAACTCTGGTTTCTTTAGAAAGGTTTAAATTTCTTATTGCGAACACATTGGACACTGTATGCACTTGTTTTTCATCTTAAATGGTCTGAAATGGTCTTGTTTGTCTGAATGATACACTTGTAATTCTTGTTTTTTACACTGTTGAAGCCATTTTTGGCCAGGACTCCCTTGCAAAAGAGATGTAAATCTCAATGGGACCATTTTCCCGGTAAAATAAAGGTTAAATAAAATAAAATAAAATAAAATAAAAAAACCATTATACACCACTGAAAAATGACTACCTGGATGATAAAGTGCCCAGTGCTACAAATGGCCAGATTAGTAATACCCTCCAGGAGAAGGGCATATCTTAGTCAATGTCAGGAATCAAGAGAAGACTTCACCAGAGTAAAAACGGAGGATTGCCATGGAATATAAACCATTAACAAGCTCATAAGTCAGGAACTTTGCCAAAAAGAAACACTGAAAAGTGCCAACACATTTTCTTAACAAGATCCTAAGGATAGAGAAGAGAGAAAATGCTCATGATCTGCAATGATCCACATCATCTGTGAAGTGTGCTCATAATCGGTTAAGAATGGCTGCCCATGGATCTAATTCCCTTGTATTATTGATGATGGCACTGCTGACAAAAGCAGCAGGATGAATTCTAAATAGTTTAGCGCTTTATTATCTCAGATTTTCCAAAATGTTTTAAAACTCCCTGTGAGGAACCAATCTGGAACCAAATGCGAGGACACAGGATTGCAAAAAATAGGTGCTTTATTGAATAAGGGGGATAACCCCCGCAGAGAGAAAGGCAACAGTACAGAGTCCATAATCCAAAGCTCGATTTCCAATGGGACAGAGCAGAGTTCGTTACCAGGGCACCAATCACAAAAACGTAGTCAGACAAAACAGATCCGGAACACAGGCGTAGGTTTGAGGGAGAAGCAAACTCATAAGCCAAAGGACAGTTCAAATCGTATACAGGGCAGCAGTCCACAAAATGGAGGTCGGGCCAAAATAAAGGTCAAAAATACACAGATGCAACAATAGCCAAAAGGGCAAACCAAGAATCAGAAGTCGGGCAATTCAGACAGAAAGATAAATCACAATGAGTCAAGGCGGAAACAAGCGTGGCACAAGAAACAAGGAAAGAAGAAAGAAACGATCTGACATGGAAGTGAAAGTGAAGACACCTTATATACACATGCGGGGTGAACACATGACAAGGGAGAACGGGTGCGATCAATGAAACAATAATCAGGATTGACACATGAGGAATAATCTAATGACATTAATTTGGCAAATGCCAAAACGCAGACAGAGATCACAAGACAATCCTATGAACAAACATCAGCTCCGGTTAAGGAGTACTAAGGTGTATAGTCTAAAGAAAAGGGAAAGCCTGAGATATAAGTGGAAAACTGCAGCAGAGATAATTAGGGAAAGGCAAGGAGGGCGGAGATAAGAATTGGGCGATTGCTGAGAGATCGTTAGTCAATTAGTATGTGCAGCTATTCAATCCCGAGTGCAAGTTAGTAAGTTAGTAAAAATATACAATGTTAATAAGTGTTAGTAATTATCGGAAACAATAAACTGTTAGTACTGTTAGTAGATAGCAAAATGAGAGAGGAAGGTTGAACACGAGATTTGAAGGAAGATTGAAATCCCAAAAACCAGTAAATCACCCGAATGTGTGGCACGTAAGACTAAACCAAGAGCAAAGACCTACACAAGACAAGACGGCGTAGACGTAGTGCAAAGCATGGCATGGCAGAAAAATAAACAAGACAAGAGCAAAGAAAACATGACATGAAGACTATGGCAGAAAAATAATAAAAACATGAAATCCAAATACCAAAACACAATACGCAATCAAAGAGTAGTCAAAATAACAAGCAGAGGTCACTTAACACGAAAATCAATAAACATGGCATAGCCAGGCACAAAACTTAAACATGGCATGAAAACAGGACTCCTTCGTTCGTGCTTCACAGAGCAGATGAACAATGAGCAGAAGCAGACGGGGAAGCAGCCTAAGACTCTTCTCTATGGTCAAGAGGCTAAGTTTTGAAAACAGCCATGTCTGTCCCATGACCTGAATCCAATTAAGCATGTATTTCGCTCTCTGAAGGCAAAACTAAAAGTAACTAATAACAAGCAGGAACTGATGAAAGCTGCAGTGAGGCCAGGCAGAGAATAACCAGCGTCTGCTGATGTCTACAGGTTCAAGCATCAGGCAGTCACTGACAGTAAAGATTTTCAACTAAGTATTAAAAATGAATATTGTACATATTATTATGCCAGTAAGTCCAATAACTTTGAGCCCCTAAAATTGGTGGGCTTTTCATAAAATTTATCATTTTGGCATAGTTTAAAAATACATCAGACAAATACATCAAAGCTGAAAGTCTATAATTTGAGCACATCTTTATTTTTAATATCAAATTGTTGGATATTATAAGTCATATTTTTAATATCCATTGTTGTGACATACAGAGCCCAAATGTTGAGCCTGACTATTTGCCAAAAGAACTCTGTCCACTGAGTATTAACCTTCTATTCCAATAACTACAACCTCCAGTCCAGAAGAACTGAGATAATTCCTAAAATGTAAATAAAAACGGCAAGCAGTAATTTGCAAATCCCTATTACCCTGCATTCAATGGAAACCAGTACAGACAAAATAAGTAGCATTTCAACTCATCAAATTCATTGTTTTTTTTTAATCAAACTTATTTCCAAATGTGATCTCTGCAGGACATTCTAATGAATGTGCACGTTCGTCACTGTGCAACATCAACTCTCCTTTATGTAACACTCAGTACTTGTTTCAGAACTGAGGACACTTAAGTCGGACTTAAGTTAGTCAACAGTCGGGGGGGTTTCCGTTGCTGTATTTTGAATTTCATAATCCAGCTCATTTTCACCGTGAGACAGGTGAAGGTTGCAGGTTACCTGAACTCTGTGTCTACAAAGCAATGTTGTTGTAATACCTACAGAATATGGCTCTGCGTAATCCTGATAGAACAAGCTGGGACATCCCGGAAAAAGATTACATCTGAAGGCATATATATTGTTCCAAAAACGCTTGTGTCAATTTTGCCTTTGCAAATGTATAAGTTGCGCTTGCTGAGCACGCTAATGTAGCCTTCGACAATAACTGCTCCTGGCTGTTGAGCAAGTTGCTGGTAGCAGTTAGGATGTCCCCTCTCCTCTTCGGCCCTCAGAACATGATATCCATCATTTTTAAAAACTATTTAAACGGTATACTTGTTAAACTACAGCACTCCATTCCACCTCCACGTCAGCCTATCCCAGATGAGCATGAGAAGTAGGTGGGGTTTCTGAATGGTGTTGATAGTACATGGTTTCCTCTTTGTGAAGTTTAATTTTCATTTTCATTTGATTATCACATACCAGACTGTATTCACTGACACAGAATATGAAAACATCTCTCCTGATCAGCTCTGACAGGAACCCAACATCGTTAGTCACAGGTAACAGTCTATCAAAGCTCTATTGAGACTCAAATGGTATTGACTATTCCCCTATTGATGCAGTCTCCAGCATTTTCCCTCTCTAGAGTGGATAAAAACTACATACAGTGCATCTCCTACACTTCCTTGTGACCCAAGCAGGGGGATAATTAGTCAGAAACAAGGCAACATTGCCACCAACATCCCCCGGCACAGTGGGAATGGTCACGGGGCCCCCAAACACCAAGTTCAGAGTCAAGGGCCATAACTGTAAAAAAAAAATGTCTCAGAATCAATTGTCGAACTCATGCAAAAGGGTCATTAGTACTGGTTACATACAAAATTTCACCCATGAAGGTGCAATAGTTGCCAAGAGAACTTGTCCTCATTGCAAATCCCAAACACCAAGTCGACGAACCGAAACAAGGACCATAACTCCGTAAAAACGAATGTCTCGGAATCAATTGTCGAACTCATTCAGTAGGGTCAACAGTACTGGTCACATGCAAAATTTCATTCACGTAGCAGCAATAGTTTCTGAGAAAACTTGTCCCCATTTCAAATCCCATACACCAAGTTGAGGAACAGAAAGAAGAACCATAACTCCGTAAATATACATTTCTCGGAATCAACTGTCGAACTCATTCAATAGGATCATTAGCACTGGTCACCCACAGAATTTCATTCAAGTAGGTGAAGAGAAGTGGCTGAGAGAACTTGCGATAGTTTCCGAGAAAACTTGTCCCCATTGAACCTGGACAGACGGACGGACGAGCGCCATTCCAATATACCCTTATCCCCCGATCTACTTTATGGCGGGGATGATAAAGCAGTGAGGAACAACTACAGAGCAGAGGGCACTGCACAGAGAAGTTTGTTTCAAGTATATGAAAGAGAAGGCGGAAATTGATTTGCAGTGTTTGACTGAGGTCACTGAAGGGGGGTGGGGGGGGTTGAATAGTCCTCAGCACCTCTCTTCTCATCAGTAGGAGACACTGCCTCTCTGCCCCCAATCATACGCAGACATGACTGAACACAGATGGTAGCAGTGCATACTGCATACTGTATACTGCATACTGCCATTGAAAAATATTTTCCCCCTTCCCCATTACCTCTATTTTTGGATATTTGTCACAGTAAATGTTTCACATTGATCTAATTTAAATACTAGACAATTACAACCCAAGTAAACATGAAGTGCAGTTTTTAAATTATGATTTCATTAATTGAAAGAAAAAAAATAATAATCCAACTGAACTCGGCCAAATGTGAAAAAGTAATTGCTCCCCAGAACCAAATCAACCAATTAAACAATTTTAATTATAATTGGGTTCAACTTAAGTAAATGCACCAGACTGTCAGCCTGTTAAATCTAAAGGAAAATTTTATTTGACTGGTGATGTGAAGTAGGGAAAAAGCAGTACATGATCTGATCTAAAAAAAAACTTAAGACCAGTTGAGAAATAAAGTTGACAAAGATCAGTCTGGAAAGGGTTACAAAGCTATTTCAGTCACACTTTAGATGAAGTGTTGCTCATAAACACTTTATACAGCATGTATAATGCCTTCATAAATTACACATAATGTCTTCATAAATCATACCTCATCAAATGTAATGCTTTGTAAGGGTGAAATAACACATCCTTATTCAGCATGCGATGCCAGATGTGATATAACTGTCAGTGTCACTCAGCTTGTGGCTAAATGCTATAAAGGGTGACATTGTCCGCTAAGGGACGCTGTCATTGTCACATCTGGCATCACATGCTGAATAAGGATGTGTTATTTCACCCTTTACAAAGCATGACATTTGCTCATGTATGATGTATGAATACATTATGTCTCATTTATGAGGGCATTATAAATGCTGTATAATGATTTTATGAGCAATACTTCATTTAAAGTGTGACCAGTATTGACCAATTGAGTGTGACCTTATTTTTAAGGTTCAGGTACTCCAAACTACAGCAGCCGCCAGTATCAACAAATGGAGAAAACTTGAAACAGTGGCGAACATTCCAAGATTGGCCATCCCACCAATGGTCGGCCCACCGAAATTCTGCATTGATGACTCATCCAAGAGGTCACAACTAACATCAAAAGAACTTCAGGCCTCACTTACTTCTGTTAAGGTCAGTGTTCATAATTCTAAGATTAGAAAGAAACAGGGGAAGAAAAGCCATCTATGGGAAAGCTGGAAGATAAAAATAACGGCTGACCAAGAAGAATACACAGGCCTGTCTCACATTTACAAAAAATCAAAAAAACTTTATGACCCTCAAGACTTTTGGGATAATATTCTATGGACTAATGAGTCGAAAGTGGAACTTTTTGAAAGACAGGTCCTGTTACATCTGGCATAAAACCGACATCTCACTCAACAATAAGACATCATACCGACAGTCAAACACGGTGGTGGCTGTGGGATGGTCGGGGACACCTTCAGGACCTGGGTGATTTGTTATAATTGATAGAACCATGAATTCTGCTCTCTATCAGAGTGTCCTGAAGGAAAATGTCCAGCCATCAGCTTGTGACCTAAAGCTCCTAAAGTTCAGTTTGGTTATTCAGCAGGACAATGATTCAGAGCACACCACTAAGTCCACTTCTGAATGATTCAAAAGAAAGAAAATGAAGATTTTGGTGCGGCTTAGTCAAAGTCCTGATTTGAATTCAGTTGAGATGCTGTGGCATGATTTAGCAGATCTTGCTCGATACCCTCTAATGTGGCCGGATTAAAATAATTTTGCAAAGAAAACTAGTATAAAAGTCCCTCACAATGATGACGCCAACCCATTATCAGTTATAGCAAACTTTTGGTAGCAGTTGTTGCTGCCAAAGGGTGACACAACTGGTTATTAGGTTTAGGGGCAATTATTTTTCACATGAATGATAAAGGTTGTATATAACTTTACCTTCAATACATAAAACCATCATTTAAAAGCTGCTTTTTTTGCCTTACTTTAAAATTAGTTGGACAGTGAGACAGTCAGTATGCAAAAATAGAAGAATTCAATAAAAGTATCTAATCTACCGTCAGTGCACATCAAGTGTAAAATTTTAGCCAGATTTCTTCAGTGGTATCAGAGGAGATGTTCCTCAAATGTTCACACCTTAAAACTGGCATTTTTGCCATGTTGTGAACTTTGACCTATGTTACCATGGAAACAATGAATAATTTGATATATGCAATAGAAGCTAAATTTCATGGCTGGGCTTTGGCTACACATTAGTAAAATCTGCACTCAAATCAGATCACTGTTTATTGAGACATCTGGCATAGGTGAGATCTTACTGTTTGAATTATCTGTCCTTGCCACTTCAACCTACCTGGCCATTCTGACCTTCATGGAAATCTACAGCAATGCTGTAATTACAAATCCAAAAATCAGCAGCATACCCTTAGCAGTTTTACCTGAGGGACAAGGGCTGAAGAAGAATAATCACTAGACAGTCCGGTCGCTCACGACCACATTGGTGTAGCCCCCAAGTGCCCATTTGTGATAACGTGAAAAGTCTAGAGCATTCATGAGTCAAAAAGTGAAATGGGCTCATTTTCAGCATAAAATTGTGCTTTAATTGGCCAATTCTGTTGCCTTGGCAACCAAAATAAATAGGTGTTGTGACCGAACCATAACGTATGCCCACACCAAAAATCAAAGGAATCAGTTGACATCTGCAGCTTGTAGCACGCCCATAAGAAAATGTCTACAGACGAGGTTGTGGCAGGACCGTCAGTGGAGACGACAACCCTGAATCTGAAACAGCTTCATCTGCGGGCTACAATAATAATGGTTGGCACAGCAGTGAAGTAGGAAGCGCTATTGTGTCACAGCAAGAACACTGAGTTTGAATCCAACCAAAGGCCTTTCCACCTGGAGTTTGCATGTGCTATCCATGTTTTTTTATTACCTCCAGGAGCGCCCTTTCTCTCCAAAAACCCAAAGACTTGCATGCCAGGATAACTAGCGACTATAAATTTCCCATGAGTATGAGTGTGAGTATCTGGCTGACTGAAGAAACTGACTAGCGGCCTGCTTGCACGTGCATTTCAGGAATAATTTGAGTTCTCTTAAAACCATTTAACATGTAATGCATTTTTTTGTATGCCATTGAGTTTTTGAGGGAGATGACAGAAATCTTACAATAATACAGTATCTTAGACCGTTTCAGGACCTGCTGGCTTTATGATGACTGATTGTGGGGCATCATTGGGTTGTTAACAGCAAGGAAATATGAGTGAGAATAAAAAGTCTAAGAGGTCACTTTGATTCTCCAGAAGATTACATTTATTTTTTGCAATTTTTGGAAGTAAGTTTTGGAAGGAAGTTTTGTGATGTTCTGCTCTCAACACATCTTTCTTTTCAATTTAATTTCGATTTTCAGAAACAAAAGAAAATGCATGAAGTGACATGGGGCAAAATTGGCATAGGCTATAAAGGATCACAGGAGTTATATTTTCTGACAGAGATCTTTGTACATAAACGACAGTGTGTTGGCTTATTATAATGAAGAAACCAATGACCACTGTTAGCATCAGTTTCTTCCAACTTTCACTGTAAAGCACATTAAGAATAATGTCTGGTTACTTGTTTGGCCAGAAGATCTGAATTATTTATTAAAAATAAGCAGAATTAAATTTTAGAACACTGTGATTACACCTCATTTACTTCTAGCAGCTCCAAATTAGTCTGAATCAACATAAGCCATGGTAAAAACAGCAGGTGTCAATATGCTATAGGCAATAAATCACTGCACAGCCACATGAAAGTGGAGCAATAAATCACAAAAATGCTAAATCCTAAAATTATTACAGTAACTACTTACAATACAGCACTCACAGCCACTCACCTGAAAACACCTTCTTGGCACAATACGTCAGATTAGGCCCTTTTTTTTGTTTAAAACATGAACTAACATTTACTTAACAGTTGACAACAACAATTATTCAAAATTATCAACAAAATGTGAAAACATAATAATTTTCACATGATGTCAAAGGTGTTCATGCTTTGTGTTGCAGAGATATCTGCTGAAGTTGGCAAACTAAACAGTGAGCCCCAGCCCAGCCCAGCCTGTCCCGTCTCGTAATACCACTGTGTGCCTCTTGGAGTCACTGAAGTGCGCAGTCTGCCCTCGGTCTGATATGAGATGAAGAAGTACAATTTGCAACCACTTGGCATCGCTGCTATAAGATGAGGCAAGATTGGAAGGTGTTTTAAAGTTCACAAATTTTAACATTAGTTCAACGTTAGCACTGAATTGATATTGTAATATTTCCTCAAAGTCTACGTTACTTAGTTCCCTAACTAAGCACTAACTGATAATGCACTATTAGTTCAGCACTTCCGTAGTTAAATTACTTTTAATAAGATTTCATTTTGCTAAAGTAGCAAAACTAATTTTTAAAATACACTGAAAAAAATAAAGCTGGGTGTAACTTATGGGATCACCAGAGGATGAGAAACTTCATGGAGCCGTGGTGCATATTCGCTGTAAACAATAGTCAAGCACATCTATCTCCACAGTGCTGCGCTAGCGCTATGTAAACAATAAGTGCATGAGGGGGATGGAAGAGGCATGTGGAAGAGGGGCCTGTGCCTTCTGGTGAAAAGCCGTCCCCTATTTGTTTCAGGCAGGTGGCACAATCTTACATAGTGCTCCTTTAATGAATGGCATTAATGCAGGCATTATTCATACAAAATGTCAAACAAAGCTTCTGAGCACTTCTCAGCAACATGTGATAGCGTACAAAACTGCAGCTCTCATAGTTCTGTATGTTAATTTACCTAAATCAACCTGTTTGCTTTAATCTCTGCAGCACCTGTGACAAATTGATGCAAGGCTTCAAAACAGTCTTAGAGTTAATTAATTTGGTGAAAATGAAAGAAATTCATTTATTGGATTATAATCCACCGTCATATGGAAACTGGTCGGTGGTTTATCACACAGTAAGCAAAATTAACACCCGGCACATTGGTTAGCATTGCTGCCTCACAGCAAGAAGGTCGTGGGTTCGAATCCGGCCTGGGGCCTTTCTGTGCAGAGTTTGCATGTTCTCTCCGTTTTGCGTGGGTTTTCGCCAGGTACTCTGGTTTCCTCCCACAGTCCAAAGACATGCATATCAGGCTAATTGGAGACACCAAATTGCCCATAGGTATGAGTGTGAGAGCGAATGGTGTGTGAATGGTGTGTGCGCCCTGCGATGGATTGGCAAGCTGTTCAAGTTGGGTCCCTGCCTTTGCCCGTAGTCAGCTGGGATAGGCTCCAGCTCGCCCCGTGACCCTAGTGAGGAATAAGCGGGTATAGAAAATGGATGGATGGACATTCCTGCAAAACCACCAAAAGGGAAACACAAGGACCTCACACCAATTTCAGCCTTAAATCTGGTTTAGCAGGCTTGTAAGTAAGTTGTGACAAATATCTTTATCAGCAGGAATAATCACTTGCTCTTTGTTGAGATGTATCCTGAAACCCAATTCAATCAAGTTATTATGAGTCTGTGCTGTTCTTGCTGTTCCACAGCTATCATTGAATCACCAAATAAGTTCATGGAAAGTTAATGAGATGATTAAATCCATGTAAACATAATATTTTCAACATCCAACAGCCCATTGTACCCCTCACGATAAAACCAGCCTTACGGGATTTTCATTGTGTGTACTGAGCTCCTGAACCTTAAAGTCATTACTGCTTTCAAGCTGTTTCTGTTTAAGATCGCTTGATTAATAATTACATCATAAATTTACTGAATCATCCAGACCAATATATAAGCCTGTAATTATTAGGAAATTATTAAGAAATGACTGAAATCACCACACTCAAAAAAATGAAATGTTACATTTACTTAATGTTATGTCAACTGGTTCTGCAAAATTGAGATAAGTACATTCCACTCAATGCAATTAATTAAAAGTCAAATGAAGGTTATGCAAAGCAATTGCATGGAACCAGTTAATGTAACATTATTAGGTAAATCTAGCACTTCATTTTTTTGAGTGCAATGGGCAACATTGTGCACTAAACAGTGATGTTGTAGGGATGGAAAAAAATGATGAATTAATCCAAGACTTTCTCTGAATTCCACCTCTCATTCTAGCATTTTTTTTTTCTCACAGTGCAAGCTAATTTATTTAAAGATTTATTTTAAGGCGAAGCAAGAGCAGGACTATAATAACAAATAAGATTCCTCGGTGGAAGAGGTCGAAAAAAGAAAGAAGGCAAATTAATTATTTTTAAAGTCTTCCATCATAAAACTTTGCAACTGAGCTCAATACTCAGAATTTTTATATAGTTCATTGTATACTTCCCACACATGCCACATACACAAGTTTGAAAAATGTAGGTAATAATTTAATGATGACATTAACACATTAGACACAAATCCTATTACCAAACCCCTGGAGTCAAGTTCTGCACATGACAATAGCACTGCCTCTTTGTTCCAACAGAGCTTTAACTGAACCGTCCCTGTGGACCTGGAGCTGTTTCCTCTCTGGAGAGCCAGTTTTCTTCCAGATGACGAACTGCTCCAGGCTCGCCAAGACTCACAAGCACCTTCTACTTCGGACAGAGCAAATGGGTCCTGCCTGCAGTTAGTCCAGTGGTATTACGAGGTGAGAACAAAATCTGTGGTTCAGGTGTCAAATCATGTTAGGGCTGGGCATTTTTCTTTTAACCCGCTTACTTGAATTCACTTTCTTTGGGGTGGCAAGGCTTGCTCTTCTCTCAAGAGATCTCTAGTGAGAGAGCTAATAAGAACATTCTTGCTTTCACCCGGCTTACACAACTGACTTTCTCAGAGATGAAAATGCCGATGGTGGCAGCATGAATCTACCGGAGGTGAAATATTAATCAATTTCTATTAAAAATTCCCCTTTAAAACTGCTATTTGTAGACACTATCAGTCGGAGAGTCTCTTTGAAGCCGGCTAGTGCCATATGTGTAACCCTTTCGGTGTTGATGAGATGAAGCATTGCCTCAAGGGAGACTCTCTTTACAGAGGCCTGCAAATCCCTCACTGTACATCTCTTTAACTTTTGCTGAAAGAGCCAGTTTATTCCATTAGCATCTGTGGGCTGTCATTCACTACTGAGGGTGCGGCCGATGGTTGAGTATGGTGTCACACATTTTCAGGAGGACGACAGTGCCTCCTTTCATTAATACAGTATATAGGCTGTGAATCAGCTTTCCGCCATTGAGATCAACTTTTTTCACACTGTAAATGACAAATGGCCGATTAAAAAGCTCTGTCTATTAATGTACACATAAAAAATGAATAAAAAGAAGATAATTAAGATGACACCGGCAGAAGATAGACACCACAAACTTCAATGGTTTGCTGGCCCCAAGTATTCTTCTGAAAAAGTGCCAACAAGAAAATTTATAAATAAAAAAAGCGTCGGCAATTTAAGACTACAGTTACTACAAGATATTTGAGAACCGAAGTAAAAATTAATATTGAATTAAATAAGTCTTTTTAATGTTTTGTATGATCTCAAACAGCATGTGTCGTAAGAGGGAAAGCTGAGCATTGCAGAAACATCCGTTTGCTTTATTTTCCTATAGGAAACCAGAGGCCATCGAAGCCCGCACATATGTATTTGGCGCGAAAAGCATAAACATACGGACGTGTTCAGTCAGCTTTAATTTTGGGGCATTTACAGGTACATTCAAATTTGGTGAATGGTGTTTGGATAGCAGGCCCTTTTTTTATACGGTTATCGGATATACATATGGAACAAAATATACTTGGAGCATTGGCTGTGTAGCCATTCTATGGCCAGGTTAATGTTATTGAGTCATTACTTCATTTATAAATTATCAGATAAAAATCAAGGGTTTATTCCTAGTACAGTATTTGCATTTGGAATCTGTTGCTATCAATTCTCATTTGGGTCTTTTCTCCCATTTGCGCTTAAGTCCTTTTTTTATGCGATTCGAGTTAAGCGCTTTTGAGTCACGCGTATTCTCCCCTATGCGCTTCGATCACGCCCACAGCGCTTAACTTCAGAATGTAGGCGGCCTTATGAAAGAGGCGTGTCCAATCCAAAAGAGAGGCAGACTCTGTTCCAAGCTTATTGATTATGGCTATCAGGAAAACATGGAACAAGGATTTTCTGATTAACCATGAAAATGAATTTGTGGTCCATGGAAAATGCAAACCAGACTTTAAACTTGAATATCGTGGGCCTGCTGATAAAACCTTGCATCTCCAAACTGATAAGAAACGAAAACTTGTATGTCTACTATTCTTACATGCAAAATTAAACATTTTTTATTTTAAACTACGTATATTTATCCATTTATATTTTATTATTATTATTATTATTATTATTATTATTATTATTATTTAATTTTATATTCATTTTTTTATTTTCCTGTTAAGTTTGTCATTTTGAAGAAACAAGGTTTTATCAACAGGCAGACAATATGCCGCTGTAATAGTAGGCCTATGTATGTCTGTGTAATGCAGACATCTCTTTTTTTATCCCCTGCCGCGCAATAAGTGGGAAGCGGGGGATATAGCATTGGGCTCCGTACAGACGGACGGACGGACAGACGCATAAAATTGAGGCGGCTGGGGATATTGCCATGTTAGTGGCAAACACTTGTTATTTCTTACTCTAGCCACCATGGCTTTAAAGCTATGCAAACAAACAAATTGCCGCGATAATGAAATAATAAATAAAGAATTTAGCGCTTCTCAACCAGCGCAATCAGATCATTGAAAATGTGCCCCTCCTACACCAGCCTGTTTGTTCCGTGGAAGACAGGGATAAAGGAAAAAAGGAACATTCTAGTCACACAAAAAAAGACAGAGACAGAGACAGTTTATATGATCTCATTTAGAAATTGCGCACTTGAAATCTCAAACTACTCCGATGTCAGGTTTGCAACTAAAGGACATGGAAGCGCTTTAACAAGGATTCTTACCCCGCACACGGTCATCTCCCCGCCCCGAAACTGCCTCAGCAATCACAAAATTCCATATCCGTAGCCAATTATGTCCCATTTGATTTGAGCGACACATTCACTTGAACTTGTGCCTAATACTTTATGATAATCAATTATCCCATTTACTGATAATGATTCTTCCCATGTTGGCTATTCTTTATTGGCTAAAATTGATTAACAAATGGGTAGTGCTTTGGTATTGGCCAGGGTCAATCTAGAGTAGCCTATTTAATAATATCTTTATTCACACATTAAAATACACAGTATTATCAATGGTAAAAAAAAAAAAACATAGACACGAGTTAACACAGATATCCTCAATTAGAAAATCAATCTCTTCACTCGTGAGAATATCACAACTTTTTAGATTATCACGAATATATCGGGCAGTCGCATTTGTTAATAGAACAGGAAGACAGTGATGGTGACGTCGAGCCGAAGCCGAAAACCAAACTTCACAGATGTTGGTGTTGTATGGCAGCGGGGCACTGAAGGCTGATCCGAGGAATTAAGCTGCAAATCGTTCTATATGTGGCTTCGGTGGGGAGATGTAAGCGCAGTATCCCCGATTTAAAGCATGAATGGAGAGATCTGCGAGGCGCTGTAAAAGCCAGGCTCTCTGCACACCAGAGAAGTGTACACGCAACAGGTGGTGGGCAACCATCATCCCCTGTGCATTTCACTGCACAGGAGGAGGAGATGGCATCCACTCTTTCTGCAGTGGAAGTGCATGGAGAAGAACTTTGAGCGTCAACAAACTGTGTCAGACACATTGACACAGACGCCTCACCTGTGATATGTGTTTGACACCACCAGCCACTGATCCCAGGAGCGACAGTGCAGTTCTGACGTTGATGACCACGGGTATGTTTTGGGGGTAATTGCTGCGGCTGGATAGCTGTTCATCCAGAAGTCGGCAAAGATAGATGATTGCCTCAAGCACGGTCCAGACGAAAGCGCTGGATGCACTCGATGTTTGCTAGTCCCAGGATGTCTAAACGAAGCCGATATATGTGTGTTCGTCTTCGAGCTCGGCACGCTCTTCTTGCTCTTTCCCAATCACGCAAGAGTGCAAGCAAATGCAGGACTGGCATTTTGGTCTTAGATTTTGAGGGCATGCAGAATGATGGTCTTATGTATACTCGAATTAATTAACAACTATGCGTTTGTAATTGAACTAATTGGAGGCTGTTGCGTAATATCATGTGATGATTTTGTTTGATAATTTATTATGGCTATGAAAAATGTAGTTTAGAAATAAGGAAGAACAATCGAATATTGAATGTCTCAAACTTTACCATGTTAAGTAAAAAAAAAATTAATGTAAAAATTCGGCCTGTAACCAACATCAAAAGAAATATTCCATTTCGCTTTCTGTTAGCGCTTGACCTTAATACAGCCCTAAAAAGCGCTTAACAGAAAAAGCACGTAAGCCAGGGGGAGAATACACTTAAGTGTTTTTTGCCCGAGAAACCCCCGGAAACGCCCCAATTTTGGCCTTGTTCCGCCCCAAGTGCGTAACTGCCTTCGGGGCGCGTAATGCACAGACTTAAGTCGTGGGGAGAATACGCTTAGGCTGAAAAGCAGGTAGCTACGCACTTTTATCGACTTACGCACATGGGAGAATAGACCCCAATGTGAAGTCCAAAAAAAAAAAAAAAGGTAATTATTTGGCAGGGAAAAATTAAGTATTTCATACATTCTTTAAAATAAAACAGATGAGTGCAAAAACACCACAGGCCATGAAAAGGATGAATGATAACTGGTAAATCGCAGAAGAATTCTTCCCCTTGTGGAGTAAAACCCTTTCACAGCTGTTGGCCAGATCAATAGCACCTAAAAGAAAGCCGGCAAATCTGTGTCCATGTCAACAATTGAGAGAAGACCTTACTAGAATGATAATAAGGGTTTATCACAAAATATAAGCTTTTCCTACGCCTGGGTTCTGGAACAACATGCACAGATAAGACAAAGATCAGCTTGAGCCGGAGTGATAGGAAGACAGGAGCATGGTCTTGTACGCCTGCAAATGGAGCTGGTTCCCTTGCATTTATATGCTCTAATGTTTTACCTTTTGAAAAAAGCAGCAAGACTCATTGTGAAATGTATAATATGTATAAAATGTATAATTTTTACTGAGTACAAATGAAAACGCACCACTCACGAAATCTGGACTAGCTCCACGGATTGATATGGGAAGTACATGCGTATGATGCATTTGAGATAATGAATGATTTAAGAAGACATGTAAACATCATTCAATTTCATTCACGATAATGTTAATGCGCGAGAGAGGTTTAACTGCTGTAGGGGTCAAACAGGAAAGTCAATAACGGGTGTGACCGCCATTTGCATTGACACATGCAGTGCATCGTCGTTGCATGGAGTTGATCAGTCTCTGGATAGTGTTCTGAGGGATAGCATTCCACTCCTGAACAAGGGCAACCTCAAGTTCTCGGATGTTGTCCATCTGGCGTCGACGTGAAAGACGTCGTCCAATTTCAACCCATAAGTGCTCGATAGGGGAGAGGTCGGGTGACAGAGCTGGCCACTGAAGCACGGGGATGTTCTGCTGTGCAAGGTACTGCAAGGACACCCTTGCAGTGTATGCCCTAGCGTTGTCCTGTTGGAACGTGTGGACATCGTGGTGTTGGTTGAAGTACGGCACAACATGGTTATGCAGCACTTGGTCCCGGTAGTAGACGCCGTTCACCCTTCCTCTGCAGATATGGATAGGGGTTCTGTGACGGTAGCTTATTTCACCCCACACCATCATGCTGCCACCACCCCAACGGTCCGTTTGAACGACACAATCGGTGTTATAACGTTCACCACGTCTCCGCCAAACACGTATATGGCCATCTGTCTTCCTTAAGTGAAATCGTGACTCCTCAAAAAAGATGACACCGTGCCATTGTCGTAGTCGCCAATTCTGGTTTGCCCACTGTAGACGCTGGTTTCGGTGACGATCCGTCAATATGGGGCCGAAATAAGGACGTTGTGCACGCAGGCCTGCAGCTCTCAGACGGCTCCGTACGCTGTTGGGGTGAATGAATCCACGTCGTCCTTGGACTTGAGCAGCCGTTCTTGTTGCTGGTAGTGTTCGGTCTCGGACATGATCGCGTACGATCTGACGGTCCTGAAGTGCCGTTGTCACACGTTGTTGACCCGGTCGAGGACGGTCCCGAGTGCTCCCCGTTTCCAGAAACCTTTGATGGAGTCTTGCGATCGTTGTGTGTGCGCAGTGTAGTCGTCTGGCAATTTCCCTGGTGCTGGCGCCAATTTGAAGCATGCCTATGGCACGTTCCCGTTCAGGGGCTGTAAGTCGCGGCATAGTGCCGACGTTTCACAAATGTCTGCGAAAAAAGTGAAATTTTATTCGGATTCACATGCTTTTAAAGGCAATGTGTGCACAAATTCATTTTTCCCGTGGTGTGCGTGCAAGATGTTGCGTTTTTGCAAAAAATTGCCTCGCGTTTCAGTTAACTTGAAATTCTCGCATTTCTTGCACCTGGCATGTCGGGTGACGTCACTGTGGTGTTGTTGTTGGATAAAAATTATATTGAAGTTCATTTGAACTTAAATATTGACTTTTTTCAAGTGGTGCGTTTTCATTTGTACTCAGTGTATTAAAAGCTTTGTGTGGCTTTAAGCAGAGAAGGCTCTGCACAGCATAGGTTAGGCAGAGCATCACCTCCTGCGTTCGGTCAGATCAACTGTTTCCAGACTCCTGGCAGTCATGGACTGCAGAGGATATGGATCCAAGTATGGAAAATCATCATTTATGAATATGTTTGTTCGCCCAATTATTTTTGCGCTCCAAAATATATATGTATTTTTTTTGAGTCAAAACTTCAAGCAAATCTTGATTATTTCATTACAAATCCATTGTTATTGCCAAAATGATTAAACTAGCTTATATACACACAGACATATACATTTATGTCTATCTTTATGCATAGATAGACATAAATATCTGCATTGAATACTGCCGTTCCCGCAGATGGAGATTTTTAGACTTGTGCCGACCCTGACGCAAATGACAGCCATTACACTGAAGCACGCATACAGCAGGACATTCTAACCTGATTCACATTCCCAAATAAATTCATGCTCACATATAATATAAATATAATGCAAGATTATGTCGCCGTCAGTCTCCATGTGCAAGGCTCCCAGTACATGTACACATATGCAAGCCATAAGGCGAAGAATGTTTGCATATCATCTACACGTGTTTTCCAGGCCATTTACAAAGGCCATAAAGAAGAGGTAGAACACATCAGCATTATTTATGTCAGAGGTGGGCAGCGAGGGACGTATCTGTCCCTGTTTTTCACACCAACGTCTGGTCTTAAATTAGTTCATGGTCTCAATTAGCCAAACCATTTATGAAATCTGACGTTTCATGCGCATTTCTTTAAATTATCATGAAACTCCAAAGACTAGTCTTGTCTCCCTTCATAAAACATTTTCCTTTGTTCGAATAATTGCGAAAATCTATATTTGTGCATGCAATCAATTAACTCAATTAGTCAGGGTAATTGATAGGAATAAAAACCTGCATACACACCGGCCCTCCAGGACCGTGATTGCCCACCCCTGATTTATGTGATCAGCAGGGCACGTCCACTAACCTGCAGGTCATTTGTAATGAGATGGCTCCATAGTTACAGGTAAAGCTTGCATTTAGATCGAGCAAAACCAATTTTAAGTGAAAAGTGTACATTAAGTTGTAGTTTGCTGGAGCCAGCATGTTATGTGCCTTATTCATAAAGGGGTCTATTCTCCCATTAGCGCGTAAGTCCCTTTTTACGCGCTTCGAGTTAAGCGCTTTTGAGTTACGCGTATTCTCCCCTACTCGGTTCGATCACGCCCACAGCGCTTAACTTCAGAATGTAGGCGGCCTTATGAAAGAGGTGTGACTGATCCAAAAGAGAGGCAGACTCTGTACAAAGCTTATTGATTATGGCTATCAGGAAAACATGGAAAAAGGATTTTCTGATTAACCATGAAAACGCATTTGTGGTCCATGGAAAACGCAAACCAGACTTTAAATTTGAATATCGTCGGCCTGCTGATAAAACCTCGTATCTCCAAACTGATAAGAAACGAAAACTCGTATGTCCACTATTCTTACATACAAAATTAAACATTTTTATTTTAAACTATAATTATCCTTTTATATTATTATAATAATAATTATTATCATTTTATTTTTTTTATTTTCCTGTGAAGTTTGTCATTGTGAAGATACGAGGTTTTATATGCCGCTGTAATAGTAGGCCGTACCAATTACAAGACGTAATTCAGACATCTCTTTATTTATCCCCCGCCGCGCGATTAGTGCGAAGCGGGGGATATAGCATTGGGCTCCGTCCGTACGGACACATGAAATTGCGGCGGCGGGGGATATGTTAGTGACAAACACTTGTTATTTCTTACTCTAGCCACCATGGCATTAAAGCTATGCATACAAACAAATTGCCGCTATAATGAAATAATAAATAAAGAATTTAGCGCTTCTCAATCAGCGCAATCAGATCATTGAAAATGAGCCCCTCCTACACCAGCCTGTTTGTTCCGTGGAAGACAGGGAAGAAGACAAAGGGAGCATTCTAGTCACACAAAGACAATCAAAGACAGTTTATATGATCTCATTTAGAAATTGCGCACTTGAAAACTAGGCCTACTCCGATGTCAGGTTTGCAACTAAAGGACATGGAAACGCTTTAACAAGGACCCCGCACGCGGTCATCTCCCCACCCCGAAACCGCCTCAGTAATGACGGAATTCCATATCCATAGCCTATCATCCTATTTGATTTGAGCGACACATTCACTTGAACTTGTGCCTAATACTTTATTATAATCAATTATCCCATTTACTGATAGTGATTCTTCCCATGTCGGCTATTCTTTAAAGGCTAAAATTGATTAACAAATGGAGAGTGCTCTGGTATTGGCCAGGGTAGGGCTCAATCTAGAGTAGCCTATTTAATAATATCTTTATTCACACATTAAATTTCACAGTATTACCAATGGTAAAACATTACTAGGACTCGAGTTAGTTAATACAGATATCCTCAATTAGAAAAATCAATCCCCTCACTCGTGAGAATATCACAACTTTTTAAGATTATCACGAACATATAGGGCAGTCGCATTAGTTAATAGAACATGGAAGACAATGATGGCGACGTCGAGCCAAAGCCGAAAACCAAATTTCATAGATGTTAGTGTTGTATGGCAAGCAAGCAATGAAGGCTGATCCGAGGAATTAAGCTGCGAATAGTTCTGGTTCTGGATTCGATGGGGAGATGTAAGCGCAGTATCCCCGATTTAAAGCATACATGGAGAGATCTGCGGGGCGCTGTAAAAGCCAGGTTCTCTGCACACCGGAGAACTGTACACGCAACAGGTGGTGGGCAACCATCATCCCCTGTGCATTTCACTGCACAGGAGGAGGGGATGGCATCTACTCTTTCTGCAGTGGAAGTGCATTGAGAAGAACTTGAAGCGCCAACGAACTGCGTCAGACACCTTGACACAGACGCCTGTGATGTGTATGACATCACCAGCCACTCTCTGAGACGACCCAGATGCCAGGAGCGACAGCGCAGTTCTGACGTTGATGACCATGGGTATGTTATGTGGATAATTGCTGCGGCTGGATAGTTGTTCATCCAGAAGTCGGCAAAGATAGATGATTGCCTCATGCACGGTCCAGGTGAAAGCGCTGGATGCACTCGATGTTTGTTTGTCCCAGGATGTCCAAACGAAGCCAATATATGCGTGTTCGTCTTCGAGCTCGGCGCGCTCCTCTTACTCTTTCCCAATCACGCAAGAGTGCAAGCAAATGCAGGACTGGCATTTTGGCTTTAGATTTTGAGGGCATGGTAGAATGATGGTGTTATGTATACTCGTATTAATTAATTGTTTTGCGTTTGTAATGTAACTGATTGGAGAAGAGGCTGATGCGTAATATCATGTTATGATTTCGTTTGATAAATTAGCATGGCTTTGAGAAATGTAGTTTAGAAATAAGGAAGAACAATCGAATATTAAATGTCTCAACCTTTACCGTGTTAAATAAAATAAAAGTAATGTTAAAATTCGGCCTATAACCGACATCAAACGCAATATTCAATTTCGCCTAATGTTGGCGCTTGACCTTAATACAGCCCTCAAAAGCGCTTAACAGAAAAAGCGCGTAAGCCAGGGGGAGAATACGCGTAAGTGTTATTTGCATGAGAAACGCCCGGAAACGCCCCGATTTAGGCCTTGCTCCGCCCCAAGCGCGTAACTGCCTTCAAGGCGCGTAATGCAAAGACTTTAGTCGAGGGGAGAATACGCGTAGGCTGAAAATCGCGTAGCTACGCGCTTTTATCGACTTAAGCGCATGGGAGAATAGACCCCAAAATGATTGGAATTGGTCAACCCCGAAGATTACATAGCTTTTATGGTGCAATTTATTTCAGGAACAGTGATTGAGACATGTTTCAATTTGTTCTACACATTTTTTTTCTTTTTTTACATTTTCTTTCATTACTTTATCTTTATTTTCCCCTGCGGAAGTATTATGGGATGCCTGATGCCTGTTTAACCTCAGTAAATAAATAGTTCATTTCAAGGGTGAAGAAACTAAAGCTAATCATTCGAATCGATTTTCATCCCCAGGCAAAGGCTGCAGGACAACAATGGCAGAACAAAGCTAAGCTTTGCCAACAACTTGTATAAGACCGATGTCCTCACAAAAATAAAATCATTTCAATCAATCCAGCCCCAAAAATTTATTTCTGTTATCCTGAACTGTTATGGGAGGTTCCCGCCGTTTTCAAGCCATTGATTTCAAGACTGTGTCTCATATTTCCGAGTAACTACAAATGTTGTTTTTCAAGATCGTAGTCATCTATAATTTGAATAATTTTAATTTTTGCTGATATATTAATCCTCTTAACAGTCTAAAATTTACACGTCTCATGATCCTCCTGATTCGAGGACAGAATGACTTGAGATAGCAATGCCTCATTGATTGTCCAGACATATTTTATAGCTTAGCCTGGTTGAACTGTGCTAATTAGTTAGCTACTCAAAGGTCTACTTAATTATGCCAGCCAAGCTAGATATGAAGTTTTGAAGCTAGTGCCAATTTATATTAATCACCAAGCATTGTTGGATAATGTTTGTTAGTGTGAAAACTTGGTAGCTAGCAAACAAGCTAATCTGTCTCATCAATACTTAACTGACCAGGCTATGCAAATAAATACTCATTATTTGCTCAAACAACACTAATTAAGTCGTGAAATAATTCCTATTCACTGTTTTTAACAATTTACAGTGCCGTGAAAAAGTGTTTGCCCCCATCCTGATTTCGTCCTTTTTTTGCATATTTGTCACAGTTAAATGTTTCAGATCATCAAACTAATTTTAATATTAGACAAAGATAACCTGAGGAAATACAAAATGCAGCTTTTAACTGATGATTTCATTTATTAAGGGAGTAAAGCTATCCAAACCGACCTGTACCATTGTGAAAAAGTAATTGCCCCCCCCCCCGTTAAATCATGAATAAACTGTGATCAACTTTTTTTGAGTTCAATTTCACTAACCATACCCAGGCCTGATTACTACCAGACCTATTGAATCAAGAAATCACTTAAATAGAACCTGTCTGATGTAGTGAAGTAGGCTAAAAGATCCCAAAAAGAAACACATCATGCCGAGACCTAAAGAAATTCAAGAACAGATGAGAAACAAAGTCATTGACATCTATCTGTCTGGAAAGGATAAAAAAGCCATTTCTACAGCTTTGAGACTCCAGCGAACCATGGTGAGAGCCATTATCCACAAATGGATAAATCTTGGAACAGTGGTGAACCTTTCCAGGAGTGGCCAGCCTACCAAAATTACTCCAAGAGTGGATCGACAACTCATCCAAGCGGTCACAAACTGCAGGTTACTCACTTGCCTCAGTTAAAGTCAGTGTTCATGATTCGACAATAAGAAAGAGACTGGTCAAAAATGGTATCCATGGCGCAGTTCCAAGGTGAAAACTGCTGCTGACCAAAAAGAACACAAAAGCTTGTCTCATATTTTCCAAAATACATCTTGATGATCCCCAGGACTTTTGGAAAAATATTCTGTGGACTGACGAGACAAAAGTAGAACTTTTCGGAAGGCGTGTGTCCTGTTACATCTGACGTAAAACTAACACAGCATTTCATAAAAGAAACATCATACCAACAGTCAAACATGGTGGTGGTAGTGTGATGGTCTGGGGCTACTTTGCTGCTTAAGGACCTGGAAGACTTGCCGTAACCGATGCAATCATGAATTCTGCTCTCTACCAGAAAATCCTGAAGGGGAATGTCTGACCATCAGTTTGTGACCTCAAGCTCAAGCGCACTTGGGTTATGCAGCACAACAATGATCCAAAACACACCAGCAAGTCCACCTCTGAATGGCTTAAAGAAAACAAAATGAAGTGATCATCACAACGCGGGTTCGATCTCCACCTCGTACCAACCAGCAGTGATTGGCAGCTCTTTTCAGAAGTAGCGCGCAATTGGCCAATGTGCTACAGGGATGCAAATTGGGAAGGGTCTGCTGTGAAAGGTATGTAGATTAGTAGTTCCCCTAGGTGCCTCCTGTTGGCCAAACAGGCGCTCATAAGGGAGATTCTGAACTAGCTCATTGCCAGTTATTGCAAATGCTTGTCTGCAGTAGTTTTTTCACTGAGGGTGGCACAATGAGTTATTAGGTTTAGGGGGCAATTACTTGTTCACATAGAGCCAGGTAGGTTTGGAGAGCTTTTTCCCTCAATAAATGAAATCATCATTTAAAAGCTGCATTTTGTATTTACTCAGGTTTTCTTTTAGGGCAAATTCTTTTTTACAGCACTGTATATGCACCAAATATAGCTAGCTAAGCCGATGAACTAGCCTGGTTCTGTAGGTAGCTAGTTTGCAGGCTTAGCTAGGTAGTTAGTAATGTTTGGTGCATAAAAAAGCTAGCAAGTTAAACAATTGCAACTCAACATTCACTAAATAGCAAAATAATGGCTATTTATTTCAATTTACTTTCATGCATCAAATATAGCTAGCTGAGGCAGCAAAATAACTAGCTACCTAGCTAAGCTAGTGACGTCACACAGATATGCGCACCCACACTGGTTGCGGGAAGAAACCAGGAAGTTGTTTACATGAGAGTAAATTATCAAAGGAAGAGCTGAAATGGCCTGTTTCTAATTTGCTGTGTTGTGTGGTGTTCTGCCAGTACTGCAGAAATGAATGGAAGGAGGAGGTAGTTGATTATGCCCAACTTTGCAATTCTACTTTCATATCTGATAACTAAATCAGCCAGCTGCATTACTTGGAACAGATGCATGCTTATTTTTTTATGTAGATTTAACTTGCAATCATAGGCGGCCTTACCTATGCTTCAACTGTTTCAGTTGAAATGGGCCCTGCCCTCCAGAGGGCCCCCAACTGCCACGAAAGAATTAACATCTTAAATCTTGAGTGTATAAAAAATATACAAAGACACACAGTCTGGACAGGTAGACTGGCCAAATATTTGCCCAACCCACAAAAAAAAAAAAAGGTAAATGTTCGGGATCCCAGATGGCCACATTTTGCAATGACTCACAAAAACCCCATTAAGCCTCCCATGTTGGCATTAGAGCACACCCCCAGGGCCAGTGCCTTGAAAGACCCCTAAGTGGGGCCCCTTCAAGGAGTTCTGGTGAATGAGGACAAAACAAGGCTCTCCAACCCAACTCAGGGCCAGTCAATGCCAATGAAATACCTGAGTTACCCCGGCCCCATGTCTTCAAGTTTGAATTGTTGGAATTCTAACTTAAATGAGCCCACTCATTATAATCTTTGTACTAATACATGAATATTCTAATTATTGAGTACGCATAACTTAAAACGGGTCAATCAGGATTGATGTAGATCTGCCCTCGCAAAAGAAAGTGACTTAGGACCTCCGCAACGTTTTACCAAGTGGCTGAAGTCAGAGTTGGGTACTTGGTTACCAAGCTACTATAATGTAGCTACAGACTATAAGTGGTTGGAGACGCTGGTTTTCTCGGTCAGATATCTTAGTTGCATGAAGACTGAGCTGGCTAAGATAAATAATGCACTTTGAAGCCTATATATGTCTTTCAATTTTCTTGAGAACAGTTCATTGGATCACATCCATATTTAGGCAGTGCACAATCCAAAACCGTAAATTAGTCTGGCCTAAGTGAATTGATTGGATCTTTTCTAGGTGGAGGTGATGCTGAAATTTTGCTTAATGCATTCCAGAATTTTAGCTAAAGTCTGAAAATAAGCCATTATTGATGCAAACAAATTTAAATCTTCACTTTTTTTCGCTTTGTTTCGCTAATGTTTTTAGGGCCCCACATTAGCTTTTGAAATGAGCCCCCGATGCTCACGGCTGCCGCTGCTTACAATATATGTCTTACCTACAAGATACAGTATATATGTTTGTGGGAATATACATTTGAGTCAAACTAGCTTAGAAGCCTGTCTATAATTTCACTCACAAGTTGCCTGCGAAACATAAGCCAGCAGAAAGTTGAGAGATGTTACTGAATAGAGCAGACAAGCAGTGGATCCGTCAGGGTATTACGTCCTTTGGTGAGGTCTTTATAAGCCACTGACTGGTAGCCAGTGCACTGTCAATTTGGCAGCATAAAAGCATAAACCTGCTGATTCCTGGGTGAAAAGATGTTGCTGAGTCAACAATCAAAAATATTAAAAAAAACAAAATAGTTGCGTTTAATTTTATTTATTTATTTATTTATTAATGTAAAATTGTAGAAAAATCTAACCTTCAACTCAAGTGAATTTTAAGGGGAAAAAATCCCTGACTAAGAAATAATTATTTTTAATAAAATCACCTGTTCCACAATTATTGGCACCCCTAACGATTCCTAGGAATTAAATCTAGTTGAAGTATTTTTGTCATTTCCACAATAGTTTACAAAGTTGATCAGAGTACCAAGGAACATTTACTTAGTAAATCATCACTTTCTGTTTCCATGGGGTATAAATATGACGTGACACAGAGGCCCTTTCTCTTATCCACTCTTCAACATGGAAAAGACAAAGGAACACACCATTCAAGTAAGGCAGATGTGTGTCGACCTTCACAAGTCAGGCAATGGCTACAAGAAAATAGCCACTCGCCTGCACCTGCCCATATCTACTGTCAGAGGAATCATTAAGAAGTTTAAAACAACTGGAACAGTGGTAAACAAGCCTGGACGAGGACGCAAGATTATTTCGCCACGACGCACAGTGAGGAGGATGGTAAGTGAAATAAAAAGTTCTCCAAAGCTCTCTGTTAAAGAATTGCAACAAATGGTAGCATCTTGGGGTCACAAAGTCTCCAAAACAAGGCGCTCTCTACATGTCATTAAGCTGTTTGGGAGGCATGTACGGAAAAAACCTTTTCTCACTCACAATCATAAACGCAAACGTCTGGAGTAGTTCACTAAGCGGTAGTGGGACTTCAGCTGGGACCGTGTGCTTTGGTCAGATGAGACCAAGATAGAGCTTTTTGGCAACAAACACAAAACATGAGTATGCAGAACAGCGCCTCATGCCCACTGTGAAGTATGGGGGAGGATCGGTGATGCTGTGGGCCTGTTTGCAGAGGCAACTTTGTTAGGGTGCATGGCATCATGAACGCTTTGAAATACCAGGACATTTTCAAAATCAAAAATCAAACAACAATCAAAATCTGAAGATGGGTCGTCGCTGGGTCTTTCAGCAAGATAATGACCCTAAACATGTGGCCAAATCTAGGCAGAAATGGTTCACCAGATGCAGAATCAAGCTCCTTCCATAGCCATCTCAGTCCCCAGACCTCAACCCCATTGAAAACCTGTGGAGTGAGCTGAAGAGGAGAGTGCAGAGGAGAGGACCCAGGTCGCTGGGTGATTTAGAGATTGTGCAAAGAGGAATGGATGAAGATCCCTCTTTCTGTATTCTTCCATCTTGTAAAACATTATAGGAGAAGATTTGGTGCTGTGTTTTTTGGCAAAAGGGGATTGTACAAAGTATTAACATCAGGGGTGCTAATAATTGTTGCACACATGATTTGATACTAAAGAATTATTTCTCAATGTGGGATTTTTTTTTCCCCACTGAATAAATGCACTTGAATTAAAGGTTGGATTTTCCTCTTTTTTTCATTGTGGTCCTATATTATTTAGAAAAAAACTGAATTTATTCGAAGTTAAAGAACACATCCTAACTAGGGGTACCGATAATTATGGAGGGCGCTGTATGTTTAATTTATGCTGTTATTTTTCTTCTTTTCAGTTGTCTTCCAGTGGTCTGATTCTTCTGCAACCGGTGTGCCCGCATCATGCGTTGTTTGCATACAAGTAATTGCTATATTTCACCAGACGCAATTAGAGGAACATATTGTAATTTAACAAACGGTAAGTTTGAAAGCAAGGTCATTTTTGATTCGCTATGGCCTGAAGTTCTTATTCTAAATAAACCACCAGTTCGACAATTGTGGCACATTTTGCGGGCACACAATATAGGCTACGCTCACCGTGGTGGGAAATTTATGTATTTATGTATCTATTGATCCATCAAACGCGCAGATCACACTGTAACATTACAACTGGGTTCAGAGCAGCAGAGCAACAAAAAACAAACAAACAAAAAATGGATAAGAACAAAGCAAAGGAAAGTGATCATTTTCAATCAATTTCAACCTGTTCTTCGGGAAACTGATTGATGTCCGACAATAACTTCACTTTTATAGAGGAACTTCAAACCTGTTTGCGAAAGAGGCACCTTTTGGGAGATTGGCAAACGGTGAAAACGCGTCATTGTGTGCGCTCACATCGTCAAAAATATAAAAATATACTGCAGTTCAAGCAAAATGGCTAAAGTTAAGTAATTTAAGAGCAGAACCCGCTGCCGTCTGATCGGCTGACAGCTTTGCTCGGCGCGCGAACTGAGGAACAGGAACATGACGTCATGCTGTCAGTATCGCCTCTTATCGTTTCGGAATTCGGGGGGAATTCAGAGCCTTCAGCGCTGGGGATGGAGGCGCCACTGAAACGTTCGTTCGCGCGTCCTTCTTGCGCCCTGTTCGCACTAGACTGGAGCAAAACAAACCAAGAAAAAACATTAACGGACTCAAAAAGCTTTGAAACCATGGATGCATTGTGCCCCCGAGCCAACAGTATTTGTAGAGTAGCAATTAAATGTTTGCATAACTCCGTTGGAGATACGTTTTACATCAGTTGACATGAAAATGTTACGGGTATGGTTTGGACATCAGAAGTAGGCCTACTTAATCTGCTGCAAAATCAACCCGGCTCTTTCTGTTTCAGAGGCATTACTCCCTCCCTCCCTCCCTCTCTCTCACACACACACACACACACACACCCAATTGTTGATGAAGACCTTTGAGTGGCACACTGGCATCTGCCTCCAGTAAAGTAGTTAAGATTTTGAATCGGGGGTTCAAACAAACCACGCACTATCTCACTCCTGCATGCGAAGACTAACTGAACGTTAATCAGAATTTATGGGATACTTGTTTGGAGAGGCAAATATTGCAACCAGAAACACACGCCAAATAGGTTCTTACTGTGAATGACGTTATAATAACCTTCGGTGTAGCATGACAGGTTAAAACCGTTTCAAAACCGTTTATGCGCCGTTGAATTGAATTGGAAAGAGACAGTAGCTGGATGACTCAGTCCGCAACTGGCTGCTGAAATTAGTTACCAACAAGGCGAAAATATTGGCTGAAAAGATGGAAAAAAAACCCCCGCATTTTATACATTGAACAAATATTTAACGGAATAATCACAACTAATTAAAAAATGGGATCCAAACTATACGTTGCATGAAATATTTGCATTTATGTTTCTTGACTTGAAAAGCCATAGATAATAGGCAACTTCAATGATAATAAAGGCATGCAACGCTGAACAGTGAAACGTGTCGGTGGCAGTGTGACATGCGTAGCCTATAACGCTGCAATAAGTATAAATCAATAATGCACACTATAGCCTCACGTAACTATTGGTAAGGTAGCCTTAATCTTACTCAGTTTCAGCACAACTGCAATTTGCTGTTTCGTATGCGCACTGAATCTCGACGAGTGTCTTGAATTTGATTGATCAGATTTAAGAAACTTTCTTTAGATTATGGGGCGACGAAATGCTGTATTCCAGTTTCAATGCAGATACACCGGTCAAATAAGAGAGAAGTCGCCGCGATTTCGCGGCTTAATTTCTCAGTTGCTCGCGGTGCGAATGAATGATGACCAACGAGTCATTACAGTTCGACGAATCAAAAGAGAAGCAAACTTTCGGCTAAGTTCACTCACCGAGAAAATAAGAATTCCTCTGTAAATTCTTCAATTCCTCTTTTTTGTTTTCCTTCTCCCCCCCTTTCGAAGAGAGAAGCGTCGGATGATTTTCTCTCCTTTTACTTAATAACACCGAACACTCTTCTGTCTAAAAAAAAAAGTCAGTCGTATATCCCGAAGCGCTTCTGGTGCGTCCGCTGCGCACATAGGTCTTACGCTCACTGTGGATGCGGTGTGAACGCGCAGAGAGGGAGCGGAGCGGAGAAAAAAAGGGTGTAAAGCGAGTTAATCTGACGAACAGCCGAGGGGTGTGGCTACTCAATAAATTCCAACAGTATTGAACTGTCTAATAAATACTTATCCCTGGGAGGCTGTGTACCACGCGTCACTGACAGCTCCCCGTCGAGTGGGGGGGCGATGACATAATTTCTTTAGGGCAAAGGTGCAAACTGTGGTAGTAGTAGTAGTGGGGTAATGGTTGTTGGAGAAGCGGGTATACTTCGTTCAGTAGATGACTTAGGAGAAAATGGATAAAATATCCCACATTTCATTGGCTATTTTTGGTGACAGTTGTGTATGCTGTAAGCTGACATAAAGATATTTGTATGCCCCATATACCAGTGCATACCCTTCATCACACCACTGTTTCAACCAGTACACATCAGAGTTGTAGTGGTTAACTGCTAATATTGGGTATCAACTGCCACAACTTAGAGCAACAGTATTCTCTTTTCTTGCTTGGGCCTGTTTATTTATTAAAAATATTGCACTTAGTCAAATTCTCGTATAAATCAGACTCTGGGTTTTCTGCTAATTGTTGTGCATTAATTTATTTTTCTGGGGTGAGCATTTTCTTGAATCTGGATGATTGTCCACATCAATCCAGTGTCCCTTTTGAATTCGTCTGGCACGGTTTCTGTGAATCTGCTCAGGCCATATTCTCACTCAAGCTTTGTAGATGTTGGCTGACGTCTTTGTGTGCTGAAGAATTGTTTCAGATCTGCAGCTATATCATATGGTAAGGTAAAGAATAGCTCTTGTGGTCCCTCACAGCAGTGATTTTGCATCAAAAACTTACTGTGAAATTGCAATGTTACAAGAATGGCAGAAGGTATTATGGACAGCCTTAGCAATCAGATTCTAATTGGTGTGGTTACATAACGTCACTTTTGCAAGCAAGTATCTGTAAAACTGAGTTAAAGTGCAGTGGGAGTCTTTTAGGGGTAAAATATCAAAAAGGCAAAAGTTGTTCATCTGCACTAAACAGAGTCTGTTGACTTTTGCACACCAATAAACCTTTCTGAATATGAGCACCCTCAGTATTTTCGTATTATTACCTGGCCCCTCCCCTCGGGGGCCAAGTTAAGCAATGATCATGTCTGTGTGTGTGTGTGTGTGTTTCTGTCAGTCTGTCTGTTAGCCCGTGGCTGGGGCCAGGTCTGCTATCTCTGATTGCCTTGTTACTTTTGCTTTTGACATGAAAAGAAAACTATATAATCTGATCATCATAATAATCATTGCAAAATAAATGGGAGAGTCAGGAAGCCTTTGAACTCATTGATGTAGGCCTGGTTAAAGATCATTTTAGATTCAGTTTCTAAAATTTGATTAATTCATCAATATTAAGTCCTTCATTTAAAAAAATCAATGCAGAGGGGATATTTTATTGTGTATTTTAGCCTCTATTTAGAATTCTTTGAATTTTTGTGCCATTGGTTAACCTACAATATGCCATGAGAAACATACTTTTCATGGTAATAAAGACATATAGTGCATTCATTTGTATGTAATCACTTCCCAGTTTCCCTTAGTGGCCTCTATTTTACCGCCTCAACAGATGTAGAGGCCAGCATGCACCATCGAGATGGGTGAAGGGTGCAGGTTCATGGATCAAAGCTGCAGGGCTTTACGGTAAAGACGAGAATCAGCATTTCAGCTGCTGCAGTCTGCAGTCAGGAGACATTTTAAACTCGGGGTCTCAAACTCAAATCCTAGAGGGTTAGTGTATCGGCAGGTTTTTTGGTTTTTTCCCGCACTTAAGTGCTCAATTTAAGTTAATGATTGGCTAAGGAGTCTCCACACCTTGTTTACGATGCCTGATTTAGCAGTTGATTGAATGGTAATCCCAAAAACCTGCGGACACTGTAGTCCTTGAGGACTGGATATTCAGACCTTTTTTAAACTAAGTAAAGCACAGCATAAGCTATCATTAGATTGAAGTGAAAGGCAACCTTAATTTGAAGTGTGCTGCAAATGAGAGAACTGCCCCTTTGGTGTCACAAGATTGGGTTTTGGGCATTTTAAGACAATGCTGAACTGAATAATAGACACTTAAACATCCAGATCAAAACACCCATGGAAACCTCCACTGTCCCTTTTACCTCACCGCAGCAAAATATCTACAACGCCGCGCTAATTAAGTAGCAATATAGTCATATTATACATCAAATGAAACAGGAGAGCCTCTGCTACAAGCACATATAAGTCATTTTTACATACACCAAGCACAACTCAAACGCCAAGCATATTAATGTTCAAATATCAAAATCCGAGAGGCTGGGGCTGAAGAGGTTGACAGCGACGCTAAAAGTTTTATCCTCTTTTTTGGCAGGAGGTAAAAAAAATCTCTCTCTACAGACCCAAAGTGTCTGCTTTCCCAAGAGTGCTCTGTCATGCAAGGAAAAAATGGATCATGAAAAAATCTTGCATTGCAAGACAACCAACTCAGAAAGCGACGTAATGGGCGGTGATCAGACGCCAGGTGCTGCGACCAGCGAGAGAAAGAATTGAGAGCAGCCCAGATAAGAGACGAACACACAAGAGGGACACACTTCCAGTAAAAGCTTGCGCTTCCAAGGACGAATAAAAGTCCGCAACACAGAAGCAGTGGAGAGAGAATAAACAACAAGATAGAAGAGTGAAAATGTCGAAAAGAAGCAATTCCTAACAATAAATGGAATATAGGAAATCTAGGAATCACTAGGAAATCTGACTGACGAGAGATTTTCTCCAGCCAAAGTGCTAGAAACTGACACACTCTAGCGATAGGCATGTCAAACCTGCGGCCGTACATATCGAGTCCGGAAAACTCCGCCCCAGCTCAATCTGCCAGCTGGGCCAGGAATTCGATGGAAAAGAAATCCCGGACGATAGTTCAAAGAAAAGTCCAACAAACGCGCCCCTAAACCATGACAAGCGAGGGGGAGCACTAGCTTATGCATTAACCATTATAAGCAGACAAAACAGCTCAAGACGAGTGGCGATTTAGTACAAAATGAGTAAAGCCTAAACAGACTTTGATTAAGCCACGGTCACCCGATGTCACTGTCACATGACTGCGAAAGCCTATTTGTGGGGGTGAAAAGATGGCGACCATCTTTTTTCTGATTCTTCAGCAGTACTTTCATTATTTGAAGCATTGTACAACTTTGCAAAAAAAAAAAAAATCTCAAAAAATGCATCACATGATATCTAGACCCCAAGTGGCTAATTCTTTTATTGTAGCCCCCGGATGAAGTCAGGCAGCTGCTGTGGATTCATGCCTGTCATCGCCACTGCCGCCCCCCCCCCCCCCCAGTGCCACCAAAAACGGTGCCAGTTTATGAAAGGGTAAGGCACTATCACCAGACTGTTTTAAAGAACTGCAGAAATCACCGTGATGAAGAAAATTAACCAGTGAAATGGTAGGGAAGAGACTTAGCTGAGGAAAAAGGATTCAGCTTTACTCAGTCTATATAGAGCTTTGAGTTTTTGAATTATTCATTCACAGTTTTGCCAGTAGGAAAATGTTGAGATACAATTTACCCTTCATAGTGTTTTCTTTTGAATTGCAAGATATGCCTGATATTTATTTATTTTCTCCTAAATGCAGTCCGTTCATAAAATTCAGTGGTGGCTTGGAGTAAAGTCAATTTAGATGCCTGCTTTCTATAGATTGTGTGACAGACTGTTTGGAGGAGTCAAGCTAATGAAAGATCTGAGCGTAAGATTCAAAAGCCACGATGTTCTTAGGAAGCTCAGTTATACATGTGTAGGGCTGAATACTAAATGATGCGATTCTAATGCATGTATAGAGCTCAGTTGTACTGCAACACATCCCCAGCTTGAATCAGACTTCCACACTGGCGATACACCCCCCCACCCCATTTGTCACTGGCCTGTCACATTTGTCATCAGATATACAGAAATAAGTGTCATTAAAAGATTTATCTTTCCTATGTTTTTAACTGCTAGGACCACTGTACATATTCTTGTACATTCAGTATGTCAGAAGCAAAAACAACCTGATCCATTTATGTTGATAACTGACAATCATGCAGTTATTTTTCCTTGTCACAAATGCTCAGATGATTCTCAGCATCAAGCTGGGAAAAGGCACACAACGTTTGGCCTGTGTACACAATTTTACAGTGTAAGGGCTGCGCCCCCCCACACAGTTCCGGTGCACAGAGGGCTAGAAATTGAGGACTGAACTCAACAAAGTCCAAGGATGGACTTTGTGCCTTCTGTTGTGCCGTAGGCACAATAAATACAGCAAACATCGCGATACAAAACAAATGGGAAACGAGGTTCCTTACGGTAGGTGTACACTCCCAAAATAGGCTTTTTTTTTTTTATTGTTTTTGACATTTTCATAAAATAAACTTCAGTAAGTTCATAGTGTGTGTACTTGATAGGTCTAACAAAAATATGGACATCTGTTGTTTTTTGTCAATTTCTCAAAAATGTTGATTTGGAGCTGCCAAGCATAGCTTCAAACACCATTTCTCCACATGCTATCATTGTGAATCTTGGAATATAAGTTCACCAGATGCATGTCTATGGTCTATGGTATTTTGAAGAAATCATTTGTGTAACTCTAGATTTTGTGGTAATTAGGTACCCAATAAAGAAAGAAAGAAAAAAAAAAACATTAAAATGCCCATATTTTTTCACAGAAATAATGTTTCAGAAAACCCTCTGATCAGAACATACACTATATAGTCATAAATGATCTGTGCAAATTTGAGATTCAAGTAATAAAAAGTTTTAGAGATATCCTGCCTGAGCGACTTGATGAAGTTCCACATTGCAGTAACCATCCCTGGACCTAATTAGCATAATTTATGTAAATGAGCCATCACTTTAATTGTGTATTTAGTAGTTGTTCTGTTGTGTTCCAGGGGCCAGAACAGTGTTTTTATGGTTTTAACAGTTTCATGTATCAGGATTTCATAGTTCAAGTTCATTATTCATAACAGTTTTAACAGTTTCTTGTATTAGTATTGTATTTTGCATTTCATAATTCATGTTTATTGTCCATGTTTTTACTTTTCCGTGTTTTGATTTTTGCCAGGTCTGCCCAGCCACTCCACCACTTGTCTGCGTTCCGCCCCGTGCCTTCGTTGTTGCACTTTTCAGAGCTCTGGTTGGCTTTGGTATTTCCCCTTCCTTCTGTGCTGATTCGGGGCTGTCTAAGCTTAATTGGCAATTAACTGTTTTTAAGTTACTAACATTTACTAACATTCACAGGGAGGTGTAATTCTTAGACAGGCACATTACTAATACTACTAATTTAGGTAGGGAGTTTATTGTCATGATTCCTGCTTTGCTATTTCAAGTCTTGCTGTGCTTTTCTGTTCTAACATTCATGCTTCCTTCCAATCTGCATACTTTATTGGTACTTAAGCTGAGCACCTTATTCCCTTAATGAGCAAGTCATGTCAACCAATCTCTGTCCTTGTCTCATGATCTTGCCTTGCCCATTAATTCTCCTCCAGGTGTTGCTCCTCATGTGTCCTGATTTCTCTACCTTTATCTGGAGGTGGTGGAAGTTGGCTGGCAGACAGTCTCGCCCTAGTTTCATGTCTTTTTGTGAGCTTTTCAGATCTAGTCTTGTCAGTGCGTTTCACAGTCTTGTTATTTTTTGTATATATAGCCTTCGTGTTTCTTGTCCTTTTTGAACCCTAGCATTGTTATTCTTTTCTGTTTATGGTTATTCTGCCTGGAGTTTCCAGTGGCTTTTGTTTTTGTCGTTTTCGATCTTCTAGTTCTTAGCTCAGTGAAGCTTTCTTTAGTTTGTATTTTTGCAACCCTTTGGGCCAAGTTTTTTGTTGACCCTTGTGCCTGGTTTTCTTTATTCTAATAAACTCCAAATGCAAGGTGGAGGGGAATAAGGTGTCTATCTGGTCCCGCATCATGTTCATATGATGTTGGTACTAAATAGTTATGAATGAAAGAATAATAAATACATTTGGGAGTATATACCTACCTTAACACTATTAGCAACACAGACTCTGGGATTTAGTTGCAGAAACAATGTATTACAAATAGGAAAACAAATGCAAATGAGGTTCTGTAAAAATAAAATGCTGGAATTAACATTAACAGCACCAAGTTTGACGAGGTTTGAATATAGATGCGCGAATACAGAGAATATGAATACACAAGACTAGGAAAGCCGGACTGGAATGGATTACAATATATCACACAAGACGCAATAAATATAGACAACATGGAAACAAGGCTGGTGCATTCCTACGAGACTTCGCCCCGATGGGTGCGAAGCGCGGTCTTAAATAGCACAACACTGCCGCTTAATGGAAACAAGTAACAGGTGCATGCAATGATTGGAGCGAAGAAGAATGCTGTCCGGGTCTTAATCTACCAGTGGGCTGAAGGCTGGAGGCCTGGCCTCAATACAGGCTGTTTATTCCAACATATGCTGTCTAGATGTGCGGTTGCACATTACATTTAAGTCTACATGAAGTGACATCTTAAAAAAAAGTAGGAGTCATTGCATGCAATCGGGGAAGTGCAATTACCAAATCCAGCAGTTTAAAGACTTGACCAATATTTTAGACATTTGACACTGAATACGAGTTCATCAACAGTCAAAACCCCTCATTTAATCATGTAAAATTAATTTATTCCATTTAATTAATTAATAATTATTAAAGATTTAAAAATTTACTTATTCGTTGATAGGCAGATAACATCTCGGTCTACTGATTGAGGGTCTACTATCTTAAACCAAAATAAATCTGACAATCAATCAAAGAAAGAAAGAAAGAAAACAACAAATCAATAACATAACAAAACATAACATGAATGGCAAGAACAGGCCTTTCAGCCCAACTAAGCTTGCCTGTTTCTTTATACTATTGTGAATATATCCCTTCAGATACTAAATGACTCAATGTTATCTAGCTTTGAGTCAAGCCTGCTCTTGAAAACCCCCAAGGTCTCCGCCTCAACAATATGGTCAGGTAAGCTATTCCACATTGAAATTACTCTTTGGGTGAAGAAATATTTCCAAATATCAGTGCTAAATTTACCTTTGGTCAACTTCCATTTGTGACCCCGAGTTCTACTCACAACACTTGGTTGAAGGAATCCTACATAATTCACTTTGTTAATCCCTTTAACATATACTGAGTCAAAAAAGAAACTTCACACTCAGATTTGCAAATATTTTTTTAAACTTTTTATAAAAGAGTTTTTATTATCACTAGGGGGTAAATGCGTTGTCAAAGACATCATGACACATATCAACTCCGACGTGCACAGGTACGCAGCACATGTGAGCGTACTTTAAGCTAAAACCATCTTGTCCTGTGTTCCTAGTCACGTGACCATATGAGAGATGTGCAACTGAGCTCACGTTAGAGTGACATCTTGGAAAAACAAGTTTTTACGGTTAATTATTCGTTGATTTTCAATGCCATGGCTGTCAAACATTCAGCGTGAACGTGGCATTGGCATGCTGAATACGGAAACGTCCATCACTGACGTTGCAAGGGTTATTGGATGCAGTCGACGGACAATCCATGATCTTCGGACATGTCTCCAACAAACTGGCACCACAGCTGACCAACCTCCTTCTGGTAGCCCACGTGTGATGTCAAAAGCAGAAGACCGAAAACTTGTCTTAGGTCATTTGCATAATCGATTTATCACTGCAATGTCCACTAGGAATGAATTGTTTAGAGGTTGTGTGACTGCCCAAACCATATGTATTCGCCTGCGCGCTGCTTTTAATCAAGTTGTAACTTACCATTTTTACTCTTGGACATTTCCGTAGCATTTCCGGTGGACCTGGTTACATCACGTCACCTGCACTCACCATCAACACTGGAGCACCGCAGGGTTGTGTACTGAGCCCATTCCTATACACACTCTACAATAATGACTGCACCAGCCCTTCACCTTCCACCACTTACCTCAAGTACTCTGATGACACAGCTATTCTTGCCCTTCTCATAGTCAGCCACTCCACCCTGGACTACCACAGCACCATCACTCACTTCACCAAGTGGGGGGAGGACAATCATCTCCACCTCAATGTCTCCAAAACAAAATAACTCATCATTGGCCCACCCACACCCCAGCACCCCACCACCATCAATAACCAAACTGTTGAAATAGTTGACAGTTTTAAGTACCTTGGTGTAACTCTGGACAACAAACTCAGTTTCAACCAACACACCACCGACATCTTCAAAAGGGGCCAACAGAGACTGTCTGTGATCCGTAAACTCAAAGGACTTTATGTTTCACCCCATCTCCTCCTGCGTCTGTACCAAAGCATCATCCAGCCCATCCTCATGTTCTGCTCCTCCTGCTTTTTCAACATGCTGACTGTCGCCAACCGGGCCAAACTCACTCGCATCACCAACACCGCTGCCAAAATAATCGGTCTCCCTACACCCCACCTGTCTGCACTCAACAACAGGGCCATCTCACGCATGGCAAACACAATAGAACAGGACATTACTCACCCACTTAATCAGTACCTCATCCCACTGCCTTCGGGGCGGAGGTATAGGACACTACAATGCAAAAAAGCTCGCCTGGGAAAAAGCCTGATCCCTGCAGCCATTGCTGCCTTAAACAGCAGGCCACGCTGAGTGCGCAAGTTTTACAACTGTCCTGTGTTATTGTGTGATGTGATGTGCTATGGTGATGGGATGCTGCTGTCTTAAGTGTGATGTATTGCCGTTGTGTATATATGTATTGTATTGTTGTTGTGTACAGTGTTGTGATGAGAAATTTCCCCTAGGGGACAATAAATCTAAATCTAATCTAAATTATGGACATTATTTTCATGATACACCATCTTAAATGAGTACAGAAATGAATAAACTTATCGACTTGCAAACGAGTGTGAAGTCTTCTTTTTTTGGCTGATATATTTATAGACCTTAATCAAATCAACCCTGAGTTTCCTTTTCCTAAGACTAAAGAGATTAAGGATCTTCAGCCTCTTCATGTAACTTTCATTTATTATACCTGGAATAAGCTTAGTGGCTCTTCTCTGAACTTTCTCTAGAGCCGCTATATCTTTCTTAAAGTATGGTCCCCAGAACTGTACACAATACTCCAGATGTGGTCGAACGAATGTGTTGCACAAAAGAAGCATCACCGCCTTAGATTTGTACTCAATATTTTGGCAATGTATCCCAGCATCCAATTAGCTTTTATAACTGCTACGGATGTTATGTTATGTTAACAAACTAATGCTTGCTTCCCCAGAAATAGACCCAACGAAAGCCAAAATCTAAGTCTGGGAACCAAAAGACTGTTGAATCAGCACAGACAATAAATACAAAGCCCTTAAGTCCACTCCACTGAAGTTACTACTCCATTCGGTGCTTGTCAAAAAGCCAAACACTGAACAATGGCCCACACTTTAATGAGGGTCGGGGGCCACATCTCTCCGCACAGATCACTGGGGGACATGTTTGATGGTAAGCGCAAGTACCGTTCGATGACGTCTACATGAGCTGCAAATTCCGGTAACACTTTACAATAAGGGTACAACAATTAACATTAGTTAATGCAGTAATTAGCATTTACTAACAGGTAATTAACATTTAACTAATGCACCTGGTAATCTTTCACAAATGATGTTCACATCAACTAAAGCATTGATTTCTAAATGATGTTTTAATAGTTTGAAGTGCTACATAGAGGATACTTAAGGGGTGTTTTCAACTTCACAATAAAGGATACACATAAAATTAATAAATGTTCAATTTTGGTTACGTAATTCTTATTCAGCTCTCTAACGCATTAGTTACCTGCTAATTAACTGATAGTTCATGAACTAATGTAAATTAATGTTAATTGTTGTACCCTTATTGAAAAGTGTTACCCAAATGCGTGCACACGGGTCATAGAGAAAACCCATTTTTGCCTGTGGATAAAACGGTGTCAAATGGCACTTGCATTCACCCTCAGAGGTCTTGGACCCCTCGTCTCATGATCAGTTTGGGTTGTTGTCCAGAGACTGTCCGTATGTATTTTTCAGTGAGATACGTGATTGTGTCCATTGATTTTTCAATTTGTCGCAAATACAGAACACATCTAACCAGTAAATGATTTTAATGGCACTAACTATACTTTCTTCATCAATTTTTCCTTCACAGATGTGCAATTTGCCAATGCCATACAAACCCTGACCATGACAGATGCAGGCTTCACTGACGCAGGCCTTGTCAACTACTCACATGAGCCTATGTGGTTATTTCCATTTCAGAAGTATGTCAGTCCAGCACAGCTGTCTTAGGGCTCAAGGGTCATGCATATCCAATATTAGTTTTAAACCTTGACTGTATCATATGGTTATTTCTCCAGCTGCTCAGGATTCTCAAAATCTTTGCAGTCTGTCATGGAGACGGTGAAGTCGGTTGTACTCCAGGAGCCAAGGGGTGTTCGCATGCTAAAAAGGGCCGTTGAGTAACTCACTATTTTCTGAAAGAACATCACCTGGGGCAACATTTAAGCGAGGGTAGACATTCTGAAACCCGGCAGTAATCTTTCTAGGGATGGTTTTGTAGCTATCGACCATACTGAAAGTTTCAGCAAAAATTTGGGGTAGGGGAAATTCAAATCTTCATAACTCCGTAAGGAAATGAGCTATTTGCATGAAATACCCCTCAAAATGTAGCTTATAGGGTATGCTACAAGATGAAAGTAAGAATGATAAAATTGGGTCAAGGTCAAGGTCACCAGTGGTCAAGCAATAACGTAATTTGACACTTGCTTAAAATCTGGGCCTCTAAAAACTTAAAAAAACCCACAGGAGTAAAACTAAACCAGTAAAAACATACTCATTGCTGTTTCACAACCTAGGAAAGTTCCTTAATGAAAGTGGAGCTGACATTCAAACCACCGTGAAATCTGATCAAATCTATTCTGCATGATGATCTTGCCTGAAGCTTGGCATTGACAGTAAGGGCAGCACCTGATGCCACGCTTCCTGCAGGAACAACGTTTTGTTGCACATGAAGTGCATATGCATGGCATTGGAAAGTCATCTGGCAGCAAAATTTGATCCCGCACTGGACGCAGTAGGTCATCCTGTTCAAAGAGACCAAAGTCTTTGGGATCAAGATGTGGATTATCCAAATAGTGTGTCTGCATGTACAATTCATAGACAGCCATCTGAATATGGCCTCTGATCAATCTGCTGGTTGGTGGAAGGTCTAGGATTGTTTTGGAACTGTGGTGGAATATGTGGTATCTGAGGTGATCCCTTGTTTGACAATCACTTGGAGCTTTCAATGGATAGACCTGCACCAGAAATTCTTCCACTAGGTTGAAATCTGTATCATATGGATTCCTGGCAAAGTTCTAGAGAAATTTCTCAGGCTTGGCCTTCAAACCCGCCGCTTTTGTTCCGAATTTACTTGTTGAGTCACATCCAGTCAGGTGATGACGTGGGGTGATAACTTTGCACTTCTCCGGGCCCATTCTAGTTGCTAACGTATGGAGGGGAATATATCTTGTGGTGGTTGCAACACCAGCCTTTATCCACAGTTCCTTTAACCCATGTGCCTTCATAATACTCCAGTGATGCAATCCAAGAACTAACACATCTGTGTCATTAGAAAGCTCAACTCGTTCTGCCCCACAGTTGGTAGCATCAAGTGCATGTGGGATTGTTCTCACATCGGCTTCTTCAATGTCAAGATCCAAATCTGGCATAGGGGTAGGGTCACTGCCATTGAAAATGTCTTAACATGGGTCAATATTGGGTGAGGATCCAATTCCACTCAAAACAATATCAGTCGTTGGCCTTGGGCGTGCTAGTGCATAGTTTCCCAAGAGTCCCTGGAGCTTTGACTTGTTCGCAGGTGATGCCCAGAAAGCGTCCATAGAAACTGGCCGTGGTGTCTCTTCACAAATGAAATTCAAATCAATTGGACTGCAACTTAGTCTTCTCTGACGTTCACTGTCTTTTACGGTGCCTTCCACGTATGTATCGAAGACGCAGTCAATACGATTGGAATCTTTACTCAGTCCATATGCCATCTGTAGGAACTGTGCACAAAGATCTCCAAACGTCTTCAAGGATGATGTGTTCATTTGGCGTAAACAACACATCACATCAACAATGCTAGCAGTTTTCACTTTTTTCCATTCATCTGGGGGCAGACAGTCTTTCTTCTTGTCTAAATGCTCATCCTCCAAGCCTTTGCAAAGTTCACTATTATTTGGCTCCGACATAAGTTCTTTCTCATCAAACAGGTAGCTTTTCTCAATTAAGCCAAGCCTCAGCAGTTCCTCCATATCATCATTTCTCACTCTAGCAATGTCAGATATCTTTTGAGCTTTAGCAAGTTTTTTGCTTCCCTGTTCTCCAACCTGCTGCTTTCCTTTCTCTGGTTTCATTTATTTGAATGTCTTCAAGTTATTCCTGTGGATTGGGTCAAACAGTGATTTTTCCTTTTTGACCAACCGTTCACGGCGGAACTTGTCAAAGAGATTGCTGGATTTCGTCTTGAAATTCAGAAGGTCATCACGGATTTCACTTGACACAATTTCTTGGGTAAAAATGTTGTGCCACTTTGGCTGCTCCACCTGAATGTCTGCTTCAGAGACACCTGCTGGGTTTTCATTCTGTTTGATGTATTCTATTACATCAGAAGCTAACATTTCAGAGTTCAACATAGCCGAGGCATTGAACTCATGACCAACTGTAAGTTCAGTACTTGGGACTGAAACACCACTGATCTGCCGTTGAATATTGACCACTGCCAACATTTCATGATATATTATCTCCCACTGAGCAACGAATTCCTTCTTCTTAGTGCTTCCTATGATTCCACTGCACTCTTCTGTGACCTATTGATGGTCTGTTCTAGGCACATGTCAGCTCCAATCGCATTGAACTTTCCAGCAGTCCTCTTTATGCTGAGCTTTCCGGCAGCAAAGTTCTCATACACATCTGGTGCATCCTTCTGCAGTCTCCGCATATCCTCCAAGTAGACTGCTGCCCATCGGTAATAGTTGGTGCGGTCACATCCTGCAAAGATTGGCAGGGCGGACTGGATGCTTTGAAGGTGTAACTGCCAGTTCCCATTCTGGTCTGCTCTGATGAGGTCCTTAAGGATAGAAACCATCTCAACGAATGTGTCCCGGAAGGCAAAGGTCTCAGAGTTATTCCGTAGATCTGACCGAAAGGCATTGAAGTCATCGATCATGCGCGAGGGGTCATCTACAAATCTATCAAGAAGACGTTTGCTCCGCTCTCTGTCTTTTTCAGACACTGCATCTTTTAGTAGCTTCAGCATCTCCAGTTCATCCATGTTAGCCTGCGTTGCGGCCGGTCAGCGGCTGGCTGGGAAAGGAGAGGAAAGACCGTCTGACCGATAACTTAGGGATTTTGAGTTTTCCGTTCACCAGTGAACGGGAATTACTGATTGGCTTAAGAGGTGTCAATCAAAATTGAATTGTCATCGAATGTAACGCAACGCATGGTTACGCCGTAAACTGCCACAACAAAGATGGCGAATGTAGAGAACCATGCTTTGATAAAGAAATCGCTTCAATATCTTGAAATTCACGACCAAAAGATTACTCTAAAGAACGAACAACTACAGTCGATGAATCATTTACAAGATGACAAAGATGTACTTGGAGTTTTGCCGACTGGCTTCGGTAAAAGCATGATTTTTTACTGTAAGTGCTTTGTCCAAAAATTTGGAATTAACGTCAACGCGAAAGGCAGAAACCATTCTTGTAATTTCTCCTCTGAAAAGTCTCATCTCTGACCAGCTACTAGATTTACAATCTTTAGGATGCACTGCTGCAGAGCTGAACAGCGAAACGTACCAAGAAGTACGTATTGGTTTAAAAAAGGGGTGGTCCGTCGCGGCTCGTTGCGCAAGGCAGTGGGCCTGCGTTATCGTGCTGGCGGTCTTTCCTCTCCTTTCTCCCGCTGGCATCGCAGGCTACATCCATGTAAGCTGACGTACCCTTGCACTGACGTAACCCTAACCCTAACCTCGCCCACTGTAATCTCTCAATGCTCTCAGTCAAAAGCATCAATCCTTTCAATGAACGAACATAATGTGACCCATCTATGACAAATCGTACTACATTAGGACCAAAAGCCTTGGATTCCCCATAAAGGTGCTGACTCACGGATTCTCAGGCCCCAATGGCCCAATGCACAGGGAGTAAGGTCAGGTCACAGGCAGTAGGATAAAAACCTCTGAATGACATGCTGAAATACGTTCAACACCTACCCCCTACCCCCTGCCCCCAGGGACCTCCTGTTCCCCTCTAAACAGACATTATGATAAGTTTCTTACTATTTAATCCTGTGTTTAATGAAGATTTGGGGGGGGGGGGGTTATCTCTTTTGATACACTTTTCAAGCCCACATAACTTGCCTAAAATTTTGAAAAATTGCATATCTTGAAAGAATCCAAAAATGGCATTTTGTCTTGGAAATAAAAGGGTTAAAGTGTGTGTTTTTTTCTTGAAATAATTTTAAAAAACTTTCCTATGTAGTACTCAACTAGAATCTGCAAATAAAAGAATAAAACAGTTTACAACTGGGATCTGGTGTCATTTTAAGTTTTTAAAGGCCCAGATTTTAAGCAAGTGTCAAATTACGTCATTGCTTGACCTCTGATTACCTTGACCCTGACTCAATTTTATCTTTCTTACTTTCATCTTGTAGCATACCCTATAAGCTACATTTTGAGGGGTATTTCATGCAAATAGCTCATTTCCTTACTGACTTAGGAAGATTTGAATTTCCCCTACCCCAAATTTTTGCGGAAACTTTCAGTATGGTCGATAGCTACAAAACCATCCCTAGCAAGATTACTGCCGGGTTTCAGAATGTCTACCCTCGCTTAAATGATGCCCCAGGTGATGCTCTTTCAGAAAATAGTGAGTAACTTAGGGCCCTTTTTAGCATGCGAACAGAACTGTTGTGAAGATGGTGAAGTCTGTCATGGAGTCTGATCCCTAAATTCCCCACATTGAAAAAATTTCTTCCTGAACTGTTTGCCCATTTGCCGATGTAGCATGTGATGCGATGTGGCAAAGTAGCAAATCTTGAACCATCTTGCTAGCGAACAACAATGCCATATTTGACTGCTTTCAGCTAAATGTAAAGTAGTTGAAATTTTTTTTTTACAAATCACTTAGGGGTCTATTCTCCCATGCGCTAAAGTCGAAAAAAGCGCGTAGCTTCGTGCTTTTCAGCCTATGTGTATTCTCCCCTCGACTTAAGTCTTTGCATTACGCGCCCCGAAGTCAGTTATGCACTTGGGGCGGAGCAAGGCCAAAATCGGGGCGTTTCTCAGGCAAATAACAGTTGCTCGTATTCTCCCCCCGGCTTTTTCTGTTAAGCGCTTTTGAGGGCTGTATTAAGGTCAAGCGCCAACATGAGATGAAATGGAATATTGCATTTGATGTCGGTTATAGGCCAAATGTTAACATTAATTTAATTTTATTTGACATGGTAAAGGGTGAGACATTTAATATTCGATTGTTCTTCCTTATTTCTAAACTACATTTCTCAGAGCCATAATAATTTATCAAACAAAATCATCACATGATATTACGCATCAGTTCAATTACAAACGTAAAACAATTAATAAATGCGAGTATACATAAGACCATCATTCTACCATGCCCTCAAAATCTAAAACCAAAATGCCAGTCCTGCATTTGCTTGCACTCTTGCGTGATTAAGAAAGAGCAAGAGGAGCGCGCCGAGCTCGAAGACGAACACACATATATCGGCTTCGTTTGGACATCCTGGGACTAACAAACATTGAGTGCATCCAGCACTTTTGTCTGGACCGTGCATGAGGCAATCATCTATCTTTGCCGACTTCTGGATGAACAGCCATCCAGCCGCAGCAATTATCCACAAAACATACCCGTGGTCATCAACGTAAGAACTGAGCTGTCGCTCCTGGCATCTGGGTTGTTCCAGAAAGTGGCTGGTGATGTCATACACACATCACAGGCGCCTGTGTCAAGGTGTCTGACGCAGTTTGTTGATGCTCCAAGTTCTTCTCCATGCACTTCCACTGCAGAAAGAGTGGATGGCATCTCCTCCTCCTGTGCAGTGAAATGCACAGGGGATGATGGTTGCCCACCACCTGTCGCCTGTACACTTCTCCGGTGTGCAGAGAGCCTGCGCTTACATCTCCCCACCGAAGCCATATCCAGAACGATTCGCAGCTTAATTCCTCGGATGAGCCTTCAGTGCCCCGCTGCCATACAACGTCAACATCTGTGAAATTTGGTTTTCGGCTTTGGCTCGACGTCACCATCACTGTCTTCATGTTCTATTAACAAATGCGACTGCCCGATATATTCGTGATAATCTAAAGTTGTGATATTCTCACGAGTGAGGAGATTGATTTTCTAATTGAGAATATCTGTATTAACTAACTTGTGTCTTTGTAATTTTTTTTACCATTGATAATACTGTGTATTTTAATGTGTGAATAAAGATATTATTAAATAGGCTACTCTAGATTGAGCCCTACCCTGGCCAATACCAAAGCACTACCCATTTGTTCATCAATTTTAGCCAATAAAGAATAGCCGACATGGGAAGAATCATTATCAGTAAATGGGATAATTGATTATAGTAAAGTATTAGGCTCAAGTTCAAGTGAATGTGTCGCTCAAATCAAATAGGATATGATAGGCTATGGATATGGAACTGTGTGATTGCTGAGGCGGTTTCGGGGCGGGGAGATGACCGCATGCGGGGTAAGAATCCTTGTTGAAGTGTTTCCATGTCCTTTAGTTGCAAACCTGACATTGGAGTAGTTTGAGATTTCAAGTGCGCAATTTCTAAATGAGATCATATAAACAGTCATTGATTGTCTTTTTTTGTGAGACTAGAATGTTCCCTTTGTCTTCTTCCCTGTCTTCCACGGAACAAACAGGCTGGTGTTGGAGGGGCACATTTACAATGATCTGATTGCGCTGGTTGAGAAGCGCTAAATTCTTTATTTATTTTTTCATTATTGCGGCAATTTGTTTGTTTGCATAGCTTTAATGCCATGGTGGCTAGAGTTAGAAATAACAAGCATTTGCCACCAACATGGCAATATCCCCCGCTGCCTCAATTTTATGTGTCCGTACGGACGGAGCACAATGCGCGGCAGGGGATAAAAAGAGAGATGTACCAATTTCAAGAAGTAATTCAGACAACTTACATAGGCCTACTATTACAGCGGCAAATAAAAGCCTGTATCTTCAAAATCACTAACTTCACAGGAAAATAATAAATAAATATAAAATTAAATAGTAATAAAATAACATAAATGGATAAATATAGTTTAAAATAAAAAAATTTTAATTCTGCATGTCAGAATAGTGGACATACGAATTTTCGTTTCTTATCAGTTTGGAGATACGAGATTTTATCAGCAGGCCAACGAAATTCAAATTTAAAGTCTGATTTGCGTTTTCCATGGATCACAAATGCATTTTCATGGTTAATCAGAAAATCCTTTTTCCATGTTTTCCTGATAGCCATAATCAATGAGCTTTGTACAGAGTCCGCCCCTCTTTTGGATCAGTAATACCTCTTTCATAAGGCCGCCTACATTCTGAATTGAAGCGCTGTGGGCGTGATCGAAGCGCGTAGGGGAGAATACGCGTAACTCAAATCGCGTAAAAAAGGACTTACATGCTAATGGGAGAATAGACCCCTTAATTCTTTTTTATTTAGCATTTTATATACTCTCCCAGTTCTTGTATAATTGACATTCCATTTAATCCTTTTAGGCCGAAGAAATCTTATCTTGGCTGGAAGAGCCAAACTATTTTAAATTTGGTCGACACTGGGTTACTTGAGCTGGACGCATACTTATTTTCCCTTACCAAGTTGTGATACCGCTTCTGCACTGAGCCACACGCTACACTTCAGCCAACCAGATTGCACGTAACTGGAAATGAAAGCCAATCAGTTTGCACGTAACTGGAATTTGTCTGTAACTTGATAATGAAAAATAATTTGGCGAGCCAGACATTACCTTCACGACTTTTCTTGAACATGCTGGTGTTACCCTTTTTTATCTTCTTCCTGGGACGTAATTCAATTCAGCCAAAATTCGAGGGTTTTTGAGCATGAACGGCCTGTTTAGCATCACAATCGGATTTAAGTCCGGACCTTGCTTAGGCTGCTCCAATACGTTTAATTCTTTAAGCCAATCAGAGGTGGACTTCTTAGTGTGTTTCGGATCATTGTCCTGCTGCATAACCCAAGTGCGCTTCAGCTTGAGGTCACCAACTGATGGTTGGAGATTCTCCTTCAGGATTTTCCAGTAGAGAGCAGAATTCATAATTCCATTAATTACGACAAGTCGTCCAGGTCCTGAAGCAGCAAAGCAGCCCCAGACCATCACACTACCACCACCATGTTTGACTTTTGGTATGATGTTCTTCTGATGAAATGATAGGGTACTTTTACACCAGATGTAACGGGATGCACACCTTCCAAAAAGTTCAACTTTTGTCTCGTCAGTCCACGAAATATTTTCCCAAAAGTCTTAGGGATCATCAAGATGTATTTTGGCAAATATGAGAGGAGCCCTTGTGTTCTTTTTAGTCAGCAGTAGTTTTCGCCTTGCAACCCTCTCATGGATGCCATTTTTGCCCAGTCTCTTTCTTATTGTTGAATCATGAATACTGACTTTAACTGAGGCAAGTGAGGCCTACAGTTCTTTAGATGTTGTTCTGGCTTCTTTTGTGACCTGCTGGATGAGTCGTTGATGCGCTTTTGGAGTAATTCTGGAAGGCCGGCCACTCCTGGGAAGGTTCAACACTGTTCCAAGTTTTCTCCATTTGTGGATAATGGCTTTCTCCGTGATTCGCCGGAGTCCCAAAGCCTTCGAAACGGCTTTGCCACCCTTTCCAGACTGATAGATGTCAATGACTTTGTTTATCACCTGTTGTTGAATTTCTTTAGTTCGCAGCATGACATGTTGCTTTTTGAGCTCTTTTAGCCTACTTCAGTTTGTCAAACAGCTTCCATTTAAGTGATTTCTTGATTCAACAGGTTTGACAGTAATCAGGCCTGGGTGTGTCTAGTGAAACTGGACTCAAAAAAATGTGATGAATCACAGTTAATTTTTGTTTGATAATCTGAAACATTTAAGTGCAAAAAATGTGCAAAAAAAGTAAAACATCAGGAAGGGGGCAAATACTTTTTCACGGCACTGTATGTTTATACATAGGAAAATATAATAATATAGGAAAAAAGATGTGCAGACATAAAAAATGAGAGATCACAATGTAATGTTTCCCCTGAACCCCCAATGATTTCTTTAAATGTGCACCCACCTTAAGGGACAAACTTATGCACAGTTATCTCCCTGCTGAAAGTACTTCCAATCGGCTGAGTAAACCTATTGGAAATATTAAATGTTATAACTGCAATCATTGTGACAATATCCTCCAAACTAAATCCTTCTCGGATTTCAAAACTGGGAAAACGTATTTTACAGATTTACAGATTTAATTAATTGCGACACTGTTTACGCGGTTTTTCGCTTGTCATGTCCCTGTCTGGGAATTTTTTACATCGGTTGAACTAAGAGACATCTTCGTGATCGCTTAGTCAAACATAAATACGCCATTCGCAAGAAGAATCACGAGTGTCCCTTTGCCAGACATTTTATGGAGGCACATAATGACAATGATTCCCTTCTCAAAATCGAGGGCATTGAGCATATTAGAGCACCTATCAGAGGCGGCTATAGATTAAAAAGGCTTTGTCAACGGGAAGCCTTCTGGATTCATATATTTGATGCCCTTAATTATCCTGGGTTAAATGAGGATATTGTCTTTTTCATAATTCTCTTCCTATATTGTGATCTCTCGCACATCTTGTTTTTCATATCTTTACATGTTCATATACATATACATTTCCTTTTTGTATTTATTGTCCAATTATTTTCTTAAACCAAACATCCCTCTGTACCTATTTAGGTCATCAGGTGACATGTCTCACATTCCCCATTGGTTGTTTTGTCTGTATATGTTTGCCTCACCCTATGGCACTTTTTACGCCCTGATGAACACCGCATAGGTCGAAACGTCAAATTTTTTTGCTGTTTAGCCCTGGTATAATAAAGGCTTTTTATCCCTTTTTTTGCTTCTTTGGGATCCAGTTATTCTCTGAGTGCCTGGAATTCTCCGGTTTACTCTCCCATCCCAGGCTTCCTAGAGCACCAGCTTTACATTCTTTTATAGACTTTTTTATCCCATGAGTGCCGAATATTTTTTCTAATACGCCGTAAACAAATTATAGTCTAGGCTGTATAATATAATGTACTACCACCCGGCCTGGCAATATGATTCACATATCCTCTGCGGGGATTAAGAGTTTGACAGGTCAGCATCTGTCCTTCTGTAACCTGCTCAACCAGTGACAGACACAGGACACGGTGCTCATCAGACACTGCTGACTTACGAGTGCTGTGACATCATGACCCTCTGCCCCTCCAGTCCGTATTGGCTTCAGTTTTAATCTCTCAGATCTCCACCAGGTGATTAGAATGCATGCAATTTCCAGACAGCATGTGAATTCATGAAAGACTTGGAATATAATTGCAGCTTCAGCTTAAGCATATCATGCTCAAATTTCAATCATATGATATAAAAATGGCACTGCATTAACAACCCTGGGATGTGACAGAATAAATTGCGTAATGGTTCATTTGATCTCGATGTGATGTAATTGTGTTCATAACGCCTTAAACATTACAATAAAAGAAGTAAAATTATCATCAAGCTGCCAACATATGCAAGTCTAGAAATAATTTATGGCAACCTGAATATTTATCATCTCAAATTCAGAACTGCACACATATCTTGGAGATGTCTTTTCATAATTTTTTTTGTGGGGAGGGAAAATCTTCTCATATATCCTTGAATATAGTGTGGCAACCCTTCGGGAAGGCAGGTGAAGACAGGGCAACCGGGTAGTGAGAGTCCAGCCCGCTGGACGGTCATTTCATTTATGGAAGTAAACCAAAAGACAATAGACTCATAAGCCTTAAGACCCTTAGGGGAATTAGCCGCTGTCACATGGTGAAGTAGCAGCCAGAGCGAGGTGTTCTGGAGGGATCGTAAACTTGAGATCCCCATCTCTTCGCCTTCTGACCCTGAAAGAGCAGAGAGAGGATACTGGTTAGCAGTGACGTGCGGTGGAGGTTGGTTTGGTGAGGCACAAACCTCTCCTTTGCTTGATTAGCAATCAGACAATTTACTAGTTTAGAAAGACTATTCGGCAGAATGACGGGCCAGTTTAAGTTTCCGCGGTGTTATTACTCACTACATCGGACCCGAAATGCTCAACTGCAGATTTTCGCGTACTTGCTTCCAGGAAGTCGAAGAAATGTCATCAAAAAATATTAACGCGGAGTTTAATGCCTAATCAATAGCCTATAATGTATTGTCCTTTAAATACACGCTTTTAAACCCACACAAAAAGCGGGCGATTATTTTCAGTCTTCTTTCGTAATCCGATTAACAAAATGTTTAAATGATATACAGAATTACCGAGAGCCGAGAATTTTTCCTAATTGATTATTCAGATTTCCATCCTTGCAGTCTCGAATTGCAGCGTATATGTGAATGAAGCTATTATCTCCTCTATCAGTATCAGGCTTCCGTAAGGCTTGGTCTTAATTGTTTTCATTGTCAATCAGGAATAGTACCTGGGAACAGGTTCACAAAATCCTGTGATAAAAGTTTGGGTCACAGCCTCACCGCACGTCTCTGGCTTCCTGTAAGCAAATACTCGCAAATCTGCAGTTTCGTGAGCATTTCAAGTTCCATGCAGCCTACTGAGTAATAACGCCGCGGAAACTTAAAATGGCCCGTCATTCTGCCGAATAGTCTGATGAAATCAGTTAATCGTCTGATTGCTAATCAGGCAAAGGGAAGGTTTCTGCCTCACCAAACTCACCTCCGACTGCACGTCACTGCTGGTTAGTAATGCAGTTGCGAAACACACTCTCAGCCAACCAGTTCCCATCTGCTTCTTGGCCAGCTTTACATTGCTCTTTTGCCTAATACAGATAGGGATCAGGTTCATGGCCTCGCGCAGAATGCGATTGGAGAGCCTTAGTCATGGAACTGGTTTGTAACTGGAGGGAGCTGTCCAGCGTAAAGTGGCGGCCAGGGGTGCTGAACGGAGGCCCATCCGTCTGGCACTGTCCATGGTGCTGCCATAAGGGGAGGATAAGGGGAAGAGAATCATCAAGTCTAGGTTGTGTGACGTGGACGGTGGGCATGTTTGTTGCCCCAGTTGCTACAATAGCATTTACGTGAAAAAGAAGTGTTGTTGGAAAATATTTGTTGAATGTTGAACTGCAATTATTTCACATACTGGTAAGTCAAGAGAGGTATTACTGTAATACACCAACTCAAAAGCCAACTACCAGCTGCTTGAGTATTTGTGCCTGTGTGCTGGCATGTCTGTGCATGTATTTTAGTGGTAGTTTTGCTAATGACTGGCTTTTTATTACTTCAACCATAGCTTATGTCACAACCCTCAAGTGAATGTCCTCAGCATCTCCTCACATTCAGCAACTTGCTTGTCTATAAAAAGTAAGGTCTCCTTTGATTGGTTGGCATCTTGCGGGCTTCATTATCCCCAGCTGTGTTGTTTCCTCATTCTCAACCCTTGTCTCAATGATGTTTATTTACCTGCTCCTTTGTGTTGCAAGTTGATGGATTGTAGTTCACCTTATGACTTCAGAACCAGCCAGTATTGAGCACGTAACCCCTTAAGACCTACGGCCTGGTACCGGGGGCCGGTTGTTCCGTGTTGTAAATACAGCATGTTTCCAAGTCGCAACACTGTCATGCGGCATATCCACATTTCTCGGCCAAAATCTCATGTAGACCATTTTTTTTTACCTCAACCAAACACAACACAAGCACCAAGCAAGTAAATAAGCATACAGCAAAACATAGGATAATATCATACCAGCGCTTAATTAGAGTCTCGTACGGTGTGTTGCCTGCCTGGTGCTGAGGTAGGAGACCTCCTGGAGTGTGCGGACAAGCTCCTGGCCAGAGCGGGGAGGTCCTGCAAGGCAAATTTGTGGAATTAGCGGAGAAGCTTAGGAGCAGATCCTCAACGGTAGTGTTCTCCGGGATTCTACCGGTACCACGTGAAAGCAAAGGAAAGCAGAATTTCATCTGGAGGTTTAACACATGGCTAAGAACCTGATGTAGGATAGAGGCCCAGAGAACCTATAAAGCTAAGGATAAGGAGGTAAAAAAGAGCGCCAGGGAAGACAAGTGAGCCTTCGCTGAAAGGTTAGTAGGCGAAGCTGAGCATGCTGCTGCTGTAGGACAGATGAGTTCTGTTTATAAGATCACAAAACAGCTATGTGGCAAGAAGACCCGCCAGTCTGCCCCCGTCAGAGGTAAAGATGGTAACATCGTTACAACTGAGCGCGAACAGGCAGCAGGATGGGTACAACACTTTCGTGAAGTGCTCAACCAGCCTGAACCAGACGGTCCTGCAAACCCTTTATCAGTTGAGGATATCTTAGATATCGACGTCTGTCTTCCAACTGAAGGGGAAGTCAGGCATGCCATCAAAGCCATGAAGAATGAGAAAGCTGCTGGCATCGATTCTATTCATGCTGAGATGCTGAAAGCTGACCTTGTGGGAGAAAGACAAAATACTAATTGATTGGAGCAAAGGTCTCATTCTTAAGGTCCAAAAGAAAGGCAACCTCCAAGTCTGTGACAACTGGCGAGGTATCACCTTACTCTCAGTTCCATCGAAGGTCTTCTGTAGGATTCTCCTTGGCAAGATAGATGCAACCATTGATTCCAAGCTGAGACAGGAGCAGGCAGGATTCAGGAGGGGACAAGGATGCATAGATCAGATCTTCACTCTTCAAAACATCATAGAGCAGTGCATTGAGTGGAACACCCCGCTGTGCATCAATTTCATCGACTTTCAGAAAGCTTTTGACAGTGTGCACCGAGACACCCTATGGAAAATTATTCGATCTTATGGTATACCACCTAAGATGGTTACACTCATGGGGCTTTTTTACCATCAGTTTGAGTGCAGTGTCAGTGTAGATGGCAAGCTGTCAGAATGGTTTGCTGTAGAGTCAGGTGTACGGCAGGGATGTATCATCTCACCCATCCTCTTCCTACTTATCATTGACTGGATCATGCGTAGGACAACGGCAGATAGACCCCGAGGCATCCAGTGGACACCTTTTTCCCAATTGAAAGATCTTGACTTGATCTTAACTCAGCCAATGATGTGGCTGCCTTCTCCACTAAATTTTACCATCTTCAGGAGAAGACCGACAGGCTGAGCAATTTTGACAAACAAGTAGGCTTGAAGATCAACGCCTCTAAGACCCAGGTTATGTGCATCAATGCCACACCAAATGTACCACTCATAGTAGACGGAGCACCACTTGACTTCGTCGAGGAGTTCACTTACCTGGGAAGCCTTGTCGCCAAAGATAATGCAGCATAAAAGGACATCAAGGCAAGACTTGGGAAGGCTCGTGGCCCTTTTGCAGCACTCCAACCAGTTTGGAGATCAAACCAGTACAGCATCAGGCTGAAGGTTAGACTGTACAACACCATGGTCAAGCCAGTCCTACTGTACGGGGCTGAGTGCTGGCGAGTCATTAAAAGTGATATGAATAAGATCAACACTTTCCACAATGGGTGCCTGCGACGGATCTGGCGCATCTTCTGGCTAAACAAGATCTCAAATGAAGAACTCTACAAGAGGACAAAGACAGAGAGCCTGGTGATTGAGATCCAGTGCCGCCGGCTTAGATGGCTTGGCCACGTCCTCAGAATGAACCAAGACTGCGTCCCAAAGACTGCCTTACGATGGACGCCAATTGGGAAGAGGAGACAGGGTGGGCCAAAACCACCTGGCGCCGCACTGTGACGGCTGAGCTGAAGGAGATGGACCTGACCTGGGGCGAGGCACAACATGCAGCCAAGGATAGAGCGAGGTGAAAGCAACTCGTCATCGCCTTATGACCCACCAAGGATGAAGAGGATTAAGTAAGTAAGTAAGTAAATTATCCTGGTATCGTTTGGGAAATGGTGAAAAGACAGTGTAGGGGGGAGAAAGAATTTCTAGATGTGATAAATGATAATTTCTTAGTGCAGTATGTTAATAAACCTACAAGGAAGAAGGCAATTTTAGACATAGTGCTCTGTAATGACTCAGATAGAATTAGCAATGTTGAGGTACTGGAGTCTCTTGGGACAAGTGATCACTCTGCTGTTAATTTTGATGTTTCATGGGAAGTTAAAAAGGTGTATTCAAAAACAAAAATTTTCTATTTTAGATAAGCAAACTTTGACAGGATGCGCTCATATCTAAGTGAAATAAAATGGTAGACACTCCTGGACTGTGAGTCCGTAAATGAGATGTGGGAAAGATTTAAAGGGGTTTTACTTGAATCACAATGCAAATTCAATCCAAAGGTGTCCAAAAGTAAGCTGTAAAAGCAGAATCCTCAGTGGATGACCAAAAGTATTCGTAGGATTTTGAGGGAAAAGAGGAATCTTTATAAGATGTACATAAAGGATAACAATAAGAACACTAAGGCTGAATACTGTAAAATGCGGTCTGTGGTCAAAAAAGAGCTGAGGAATGCTAGAAGACTGTATGAAAGTCAAATTGCAGAGGGGGAAAAAACTAACCGTAAGCGATTCTTTCAGTACTGTAGCAGAAAAAGAAAAGTCATGGAGCAGGTTAAGTGCATAAAGATTAAAAATGGATTGCTGCTGTATGATAACTAGGATCTTGCGGATGCCTTAAACAGTTACTTTGTTGAGAATCTTACCTCAGAGGGGGTCTTTTTTCGACCAGAGGGAATGTTAAATGCTCAAGATTATTCAGCGGAAATTGAGGTAAGGGATAACGAAGTATTAGACAAGTTGCATTAACTAAGGGCAGATAAAGTGGCGGGTCCTGATGGCTTATATCCAAGAGTGCTCAGGGAAGTTGGTGAGATCATCTTTAAGCCGCTATCCGCCATATTCAGATGGTCTTTAGAAACTGGAGAAATTCCAAATGATTGGAAACAGGGCAATATAATACCAATATATAAGAAAGGGGACCGTACCGAGCCAGGAAATTACAGGCCAGTCAGTTTAACTTGCATTGCATGCAAAATTGGAATCTACTGTATCATAAAAGATGAGCTGGACTTATTTCTTGAATGTAACAGTATCTTGAGGGATAGCCAACATGGTTTCGGTAAGGGAAGGTCCTGCCTGACAAACCTTCTGGAATTTTTTGAAGAGGCCACCCAGACTTATGACCAGAGCGGGGCTTATGACATCATATACTTGGATTTTCAGAAAGCATTCAATACAGTACCGCATAAGAGACTAATTTTTAAAATGAGCTCCATTGGGGTTGCAGGAGGTATTCTGGAGTGGATTCAAAACTGGTTACAGGACAGAACGCAAAGTGTGGTGGTCAGTGGTATCTCATCTAAGCTAGGTATGGTGGGGAGTGGCGTCCCCCAGGGATCAGTGTTGGGACCCCTGCTGTTCCGCATCTATATTAATGACCTTTATGGGAATATTGACAGCAGATTGTACTAATCTGCAGATGATGCTAAACTGGGGGCTTTGGCAAATAGTTTAGAGTGATTCAAAGTGATTAAAGTGATTCAGGATGATTTGGATAGAATCCAGAATTGGGCCGAAATGTGGCAAATGAAATTAAATGTAGTGAAATGTAAAGTTGTACATGTAGGTAATAAAAACATTAGACGGAGATGCCGGATAGCTCACTCAGTTAAGGCACTGCACAGGTGACTATCACGTTGCGGGTTCGAGCCCCGGTCGTGCCCACCGGCAGGGGTTGGCAGCTTTTTCAGAGTAGCGCACAATTGGCCTCCGTGCTACAGGGTTTCAAGGGAAGGGACTGCCGCATTTGGGATAAAAAAAATCAACTTTGTTCGTTGCTCCAGCGCCTCCTGTTGGCCAGACGGCGCTCGTGAGGAAGACTCTGGGTTTTTTCATGTCCGGGTATCCTCCGCCCTCGTTCTGAACTTGTGAAGATTCAAACAATGAGTGTATAAGAATCAGTGGATGACAGGCACGTGCTTCGGAGGAGAGCCATGAACTGTCCTCACTATCCTGTGTTGGCAGCAAGGGGTCGCATACGAGCAAGCTTTATACATAGTTCACCAATTTGGCATTCCAGATTCGGGTGGGATTGGAGATGCCAAAGAAAGAAAGAAAAATATTAGGCGGGATTACTTCACGGGAGGTTTAAAAATGGAATGTGCTCCAAACGAGAAAGATCTGGGAGTGATTGTTAACTAAACCCTCACAGGCTCTAGCCATTGTGCCATAGCAGTTAAAAAAGCTAATCGAATGCTGGGATACATTGCCAAAAGTATTAATTACAAATCCAAGGAGGTGATGCTTCTTTGATACAACACATTCGTTAGACCACATCTGGAGTATTGTGTACAGTTCTGGGGACCATACTTTAAGCAAGATATAGAGGCTTTAGGAAAAGTTCAGAGAAGAGCCACTGAGTTAATTCCAGGTATAAAAGATGAAAGCTATGAGAAGAGGCTGAAGTTCCTTAATCGCTTTAGTCTTAGGAGAAGGAGATTGAGGTCTTTAAATATGTTAAAGGGATTAACAAAGTGAATTATGTTGGATTTCTTCGACCAAATGTTGTGAGTAGAACTCAGGGTCACAAATGGAAGTTGACCAAAGGTAAATTTTACACTGATATTCAGGAATATTTCTTCACCCAAAGAGTAATTTCAATGTTGAATAGCTTACCTGACCATATTGTTGAGGCAGAGACCTTGGGGGTTTTCAAGAACAGGCTTGACTTAAAGCTAGATACCATTGAGTCATTGAGTATCTGAAGGGATATATTCACAATAGTATAAAGAATCTGCCGAGCGTAGTTGGGCTGAACCGTCTGTTCTCGCCATTCATGTTTGGTTTTGTTATGTTATGTCATGAATTTCTCCTGAATTAGTGCTATGCATAAAAACAATACCTCAAATAAAAGAGGAAAGTCCACAGATTCCAAGGATATGAGCCCTGTCATTTTAAACCGACATCACACTCAAAGAACAGCAGGCATACACTTTACAGTCCACAGAGATGAGCAAAAAAAATTCTTACCTTTTATATTTTGTGATAAAAAACTGCTCGAGGGTAAATCTGCACTTGCTATTGTTAGCCCAATGTGTTTGTGTTATAACGAAACTAGATCTGCCAGTATCCTAGCATGTTCTTTCCCATGGCGTTGCTTCAAAGATCTCATCTCCTTAGCATTCAACTTGCTTGCAATGTATTTTCCTCTCTGCGGCTTGTGATGCAGTCAGTAAGACTATGCCAGTAGGCACTTGATTCTACGAGTCCTGCTGTTTCCAACGAACTCTAAACCGCCTTAATCGCAGAAATCTAGCCTGAGCTACAGACTTGCGTTCCCAGTGCGTCAAACTGAGTCCATGGGCCATTTGCATGTTCTTGAATAGCGCGACAGTATAAATGCATAACTAGTTGGTTTGAGGTATAGTCTGAATAATTATCCGCTAAATATTCAACATTCATTTTCAAAGTCGTTTTCTGACGGAATCTTTGCACTATTCTGCACAAATACTGAGACTACAACAGTACAGCACGTATTTTCTTTACCTTTTCTTTGAATTGGCAATTTGACCTCAGAATTGTCATCAAATAGTGTAGCCTGGTGGCTAAGATGCTGCGCTTCAAGTGAAAGTCTGCAGGTTCGATACCTGGTCAAGGAATAGTATTTTTTTGGAAATAATCACACTTTCCTTCTACATACAGTCGCTGGGGTTTTTGTTATTCTTACTTTACTTTAACATTTTTCACATTGCCTTTGTATTTATGATTTTATTTTTTAATAAATCTACTCCATTGGAGTCAAACTTCATTTTCATTATATGTATTATCTTTGATTGGGAAATTGTATAGCCAACAAAACTGGCAGAAATGATAATAAATAATTTTTTTCAATTCTAAAAATTAAAAAAAAAATTGTATTTGTATGGAATGGATGCCTGAAGTGATATGAAATTACAGTTTGGTATCTAAGAAATCTGAAATGGAACACAAGGTACCTAAATTGCCAAATTGGAGAAGCAACCTAGACATTCCTTTCTAATTCTGCTCTGACTGACTTGAACAGAATAAACTTTGCACAGTTATTAATGAGAGGTTTCAGGCTGCAACTCAACAAATTTACAAGGGATAGAAGTAAAACTTTGTTAGGTGCTAAATGAGATCTTTCATTTACACTGTGTTCCATCTCCATTTACTCCAACTCAGTGACATATATAGTTATTTTTACACCAGGGCAGAAATCCCAAAAGGTTTTACCTTTATTATGATACCAGGTTATTCAAATGGACCAAGCAGTCGCAGAGATATACTCGTTTCATTTTGGGCTTGCCATTTTCGAAAAAGAGGCTCAGGTCTTAAGGGGTTAAACTCTTCAACCCTTTGAAAGTAAAATATAACCCTTAATGATAGTCATTCACGGAAGCCATCTTTCTCATTTTGTGAATAAGAACAAGTTCCCAAGCCTTTCTCTAGGTATCCAGGCTCAGGACGACATTCTTGGTAATCCTGTCCAAGTCTGATCCTCTGTCCAGTTAATTAGGAATAAGCTCCTTGTCCTACTGCGGTATCAGGACTGGACCCGTTTTACTCATCAGCTGCTCCTGCATGCCCTGGGAGAGTTTGGCTCTGAGGAAGTGCGGACTCCGTCTGGCTGTCATCCCAGAAAGCCACTTGTTGCAAATGAAAATGCATACGCTGCTGTGCCCACAGCATCTGAACTGAACTGAACTTTCCTCTTCGGGGTTCCATCCCATTGTTACCATATTACGATCAATAAACCCTTTCATTCAATGGTACTTTGCCTCTGCACTTGATTCTTGGTCTGGATCATAACAGCATTTTGATAATGTGTGACTAAGTTTTCTGGGCCATTGCTCAGATTTTTTTATTCTATCGCTTTATACATGGGCTGCGTCCAGTTGATCGTAGGCCTGGGACATTCAGGAAAGTAATTGTACTGGATGCTACCAGTGCTTATTGCTTCTCTGTTTTCCATGCACCAGGTAAGTCACATGTCACTGTACTGAGACACAGCAGAGAACAGGCTGGCATCAAGAGAGACCCAACTGTTATTGAACATTCTCTGCTTGGGGCAAACTTCGTATGGCGGCAGGTGCTGCTGTCGTAGTATATCCTGTGGAACAACTTTCAGTGTAAGGAGACTTTAAAAAAAAAAAGTAAAGTTGGAAGGTTTTTCTAAAAAAAAAAATCACTTTGGAAAGAATAATTGTGATAATAATAATAGTAAGAGGAAGAAGAATGCCGCCCTCCTGCTTTTACAAGGTGTTTGCTATGGATGAAGTCTATACGGTGACGGCTACCAGTGTTTAATTGATTGATTGTTGTCAGATGCAAAGTAATGACTTCAGTCATAGGAGGTGGTTGCTTGGGTTTACCCTGTGGTTACTAGCGTAACTTGTTTATTTGTTTATGTGACATAAAAATGGTAAATTCTGCCATTAGCACTTCCCCCCCACCCAAAACAAACAAAAAAAAGTCAACAAAACGTAGTAAGTAAATAAAAGTCAGATATCAGGTATGACTTGCTAGAAGTATCACACTAATGATAATAATAATATATACGGCAGGAACAAACTGGTGGCTTCTTCGCATTCTCTCTCATTTAGTGATACAGATTCTTGCTGATGTTGATGGTCTATTTTTAATTTTGATAAATTTAATTCAATATGTTAACTCCATGCCTGACAAGATCTCATATGTTTTGTAATTAGCTTGATATTAAAGGGCAAGTTTTGATGTTGATTGCAACCTATTTAAATCAGTGACCTTTAATTAAAATGAAAATTCATTTGCCACTAGGATTGGCCAGTGAAGAAAAACCTCTCTCTCAGTGTATTTGCACACATTTTTCCAGACACATCAATATTTTTTTCATTTCTTTGTGATATGCTACATTAACTAAAGAGCCCATGCTATTATGTAACTATGCAATAATTTATACTGTATGAATGTTTACAGAATTGGATTTTGCTGTCTGAGTATAGTTCTTCGAATGTCATATTATATTTGCTAAATGTATCTCATTGTTATGGGACTTTGGCTGTCTTTCATGAATAAAAGAGTAAATAGCGACTGGGTGAAAGAGAGATAAAACCCTTCAGTTCCTCATAGGCACACGCCTACAATGAAGTTAATGTAGCAGGGGTAGCTCAGACGGGACATGTAATTAACTGCGCCAAGATGCTGACACCCAGCCAATCATACATTACAATACTCAGCTGACAACTCAGTTGACTATGCCCATAAAAATTTAGACTGCCCATTCTGTCATTGCAAAATCATTCAAACTGATCATGCTCCAAATGCTCCATTCTGATTCATCAGTTTTATTGAAACCTCGATGCCACCTGAGTTCCTCCTCAGTTTTATTTGTCACTCTGCATTCATCAACAGCTTCTTTCCACTTTAGCGCTGAATGCTATTAACACTGGTTGCCTTGTCTTGTCCTGCTACGGCTATGTCATAACATCAATGTCATTGTTGTTCAGCTCTGTTCCGTCTCCTGTAAGGGTTTGTGCAGCTCTTTCTGTGTTTACCTTCATGCATGTTTCCATGGATGTGCAGATAGCTCCCAGAACAGAGCCATGCCGCCAATCATTAAATTATTGCTACGTTGATTGTGTATTTACATTGATAAAAGTGACAAAAATCCTGGCAGAAATGAAAGACCAATCTTAATTAATGTCGAGAATAAGAGAACTTCACTGGAATGGCTGTGCAAAGAGAGTCTTCACTTTTGTTTGACAACTCGCTTATATCATTTCAAGTAAGAATTTCAACATGGCGGCTTGCTAAACAAACTGGCGTTTTAGTCTCTGACAGAATTTGGACATCGTGGACAAAGAGCTTGTTGCGTGAAGACACGTGTTAAATCTGTGCTGTGCTGTGTTGTGGCAAATTTGACGTTACTTGTGGATATGACCATGTTTTTTTTTTTTTACGTCTGGCCATTGTGTGATCAGTCATTTGTGACGGCTTTGACCTGCTTGGGATTAATGTTTTACTTGGTATTTGAAACTTGAATTTACTTGCCCGGGAAGGTTGTTTTTTGGTGGTTTTTTTTTGGACAACGTGTAAGTTGAACTGATAACGGTGTTGAACTATGTCTGTTTTGTGTTTTGGAAGTAGAAAAGGGGGGAAGAACGAGGAGAGTGAGGACGATGTGTCGGCCGTATTCCCCCAGAAGGCGTGGGACATGCTTTATTCTATCAAGAAGGATACTGCTGAGATGGTTGAGAAGTTGTTGACGCTGGATTGGCGAGTGAGCAATTTAGAGCGAAAGGAATCAACCAACAGCGAGAGGGTATCACGACTGATCCAGGAGGTTAAAATCCTGCACTCAGCAGTAAATCAACTGAACGGAAGGTTGGTGAAAACCGAGAACCAACATGCTCGCCTGAGTAAACAGTTTATCGAGCTAAAGGCGAGATCAATGAAGGAGAACCTCATTTTCAGTTTTGCGGGGGATCACTACAAGGAGATAAAGGGGGAGGACTGTGTCGCCATAATCCGGACGTTTCTCTCTCAAGTGATGCGGGTGGAGAATGTCAACAAAATCTGGATTACAGTGGCCCACAGAATTGGCCGGCAGTCCAAGTCCGACTACTCGCAGAGTATCATCGCGCGGTTTCCTGTCGTCAGCCAACTGCAGACTGTGTTGACACATACTAACCGCCTATGTGACACAGGCCACTTAGTGTCCAGACAGCTCCCTCCGGAGATGGTCGAGAGGAAGAAATTCTCGTTGTCGGAATTCAAACGTAAAAAGGCGGACCCCAACAATAAGACGTCGTGCTCATTGATTCAGGATAAGCTGTATATCGGGGGTAAGCTCCAGACACGGTTCCTGCATCCAACCCTCCCAATTTCCGACCCGCTCCAGCCGCCGCCCACCATCGAGGTTGGCGAGAGTGACACCACTCGGGACTCAGGCAGCTCGTTCACGTGCTTTGCTGCTCGTGTGTCCTCTTTGCAGGACGTGCGTACAGTCTGTGATCAGCTGATTTCCCGTCCTGTTATTGCCGCCTCTTCGGACCTCATTTAGGTCTACCGAATCCAGGAGGGCGACCAGATCAGAGAGAATTTTGACTCGGATGCTGACACTTTGATGGGCCTGGAACTGCTCGAACATATGAGGTCAAAAGATCGAATAAACTGTGTGTTCGTGGCGACTCGTGACTGTTCTTTGGGACACCGCCACATCGGACAGAAACAACTTATGTGATATTGCATTTTCTAATCTTACTCCGACAACAACATCTTAAAATGCCAGAGTTTTAGCCATGTTGTGATGGTAAATAAAATGCTTACTTTTTACTCACCTAATCAAGTTATGTATATGTATTATTTTGCTGTGGCGATGCTTGTTGGTAACCACACAGACTGTATCAGGGTTTTAGATAGGATAATGGCGTTTTGTCACTTGAACGACTATTATCATGATTGATAGCACGTTAAACATGACGGATGATGGCTTCGATTTGAATCAAGTTATGGCACTACCCAGCTCAATATTATCATTTAATGGTGGCAGTGCGTATTATGAAGTCGAGGAGAGTATTACTCCCATTCGCCCGGATAAATATGGGTATTGCTCTTTGTATAATAATATCCACAGTCTGCCTGACAAATTTGACGAACTTGTTAATATTCTAAATCGTTTGCAAGCTGTAAGCATCAGGGTTCATTTTATTTTATTGTGTGAGACCTTTTTGACCGATGCAAACTGGCATTTTTATGACAAACTGCCCGGATATAAACTAATTTGCTATAATTGGAAAAGCCATAGCAAAGGTGGTGTTGCGTTATTCATTGGTAAACAATTTAGCTTCATAGAACGCAAAGATATTGCTGTGAATTTTGAGGGCGAGTTTGAGTGTATTTGCTGAGGTTAGAGACAACAAAAAGACTGTACTTGTTGGTGAAATTTACCGTATACCAGATACTAATGAAGAATTATCAATTTCTAGATATAACGACACTTTGGAGAATATCACTAATTGTGGTTTCTCCGCTGTGATAATGGGTACAGATCAAAATTTTGATTACATGAAAATTGATTCGCATTCCAATACAGCAAATTTGTTTAACGTTTCTTCATGTGCTGGTTTAATGCCGACCATCACTCAGCCTACACGGGTAACGTATAGTAGCGCGACTTTAATTGATAATATATATGTTAAATGTGGTAATTTTAGTAACCTTTTTTCAGGGATCCTACTTTCGGATATCTCTGATCATTTGCCAGTCATAACATGTATCGCAACAAAATCGCGCAGGAATGTAAAAGAACCTTCATGCTTCAGCTGCAGACCTTTGAATGATCAAGCTATTGCCGACATTAAAAAAAGATATTGTTGAAATGCACTGGAAACAATTGTTTTCAGCTCCAATTGACGATGCTTACAATAATTTCGTACTTAAGCTTAACGAAGTGATTGACAAACATGCGCCTGTAAAGGAAATAACCATTAAACCGAAACGTGTTCTTAAAGAACCATGGATGACGCCCGGCCTTTTAAGATCGAGTATCGCTCGTGACAAACTTTATCGGAAAAGCCTTACCAAATCTAAAACAGATCTTGCATATTTGAGGTTTGTTCAATATGGAAACATTTTTAATAAGCTTAAGCGAAAACTTAAGGAATCCAATTACAGTGATTTATTTGTTCAATTTAAGACCGATATAAGGAAAACCTGGTGGTTTTGTATTTATGGTGGCCAAAGCCCTTTCTCTGAATTAAAACTAGGGATGAATGGGGCGGCATGGCTCAGGAAGTAGAGTGGGCGGCCCAGGAATCAGAAGGTTCCTGGTTCGATCCTCAGCTCCTCCAGAGAACTTGTCGAGGTGTCCTTGAGCAAGACACTGAACCGTGCAGGGTGGCGCCTTGCATGGCAGCCTCCGACATCAGGGTGAATGTGAGGCAAAGTTGTAAAGCACTTTGGCATCATATCATGTGACTAGAAAGTGCTATATAAATGCGGGACTTGGGGGGCAGGGATCTTAGTGAGTGTTACACAGGGGAAATGCAGACTGCCCCGATGGAAGCTGACAGCTGACATGCACTACAGATGATTTACTTTTAAAGCAACAAAGCATAGTGGGGGGCTTAAATCAGCGGCCACATGGGAAATAAAGGGGGAAGAGCATTAGTAATAACCTGAAATGTTTTTATTTAAATGCAAGAAGCATAAAAAATAAGTTTCCAGAACTTGAGGCTGTCGTGATCAGTGAGGGCTATGACATAGTTGGGATTACAGAGACATGGCTAAGTGAGGAGGATGGAGATGAATATAACATAGAAGGTTATAAGCTCTTTAGGAAGGATAGGTGTAATAGGCGAGGAGGGGGCGTAGCACTCTATGTGAACAAAAACATTAATGTACAGGAAATTCCCGAAATTGAACATTCCTTGTCCTGTGAAGATACCTGGGTCAGGCTCATTGGCAAACACGAGACAGGTTTTAACATAGGAGTATGCTGTCAACCACCAGCTTTGGACAGTACAATCAATGAAATGCTTTTTAGGAGGATTACGCAAGCTTGTAGAGGTGGTGGGACTATTATTATGGGAGACTTAAATTATCCTGGTATCATTTGGTAAATGGTGAAAGGACAGAGTAGGGGTGAGGAAGAATTTCTAGATGTGATAAATGATAATTTCTTGGTGTAGTATGTTAATAAACCTATAAGAAAGAAGGCACTTTTAGACGTAGTGCTCTTTAATGACCCAGATAGAATTAGCAATGTTGAGGTACTAGAGCCACTAGGGACAAGCGGTCACTCATGGGAAGTTAAAAAGGTGTAGTCTAAAAAAAAAATGTCAATTTTAGGCGAGGAAACTTTGACAGGATGCGCTCATATATAGGTGAAATAAAATGGGAGACGCTCCTGGACTGTGAGTCTGTAAATGAGATGTGGGAAAGATTTAAGGGGGTTTTACTTGAATCACAATGCAGATTCATTCCAAAGGTAAGCTGAAAAAGCAGAAGCCTCAGTGGATGACCAAACATATTTGTAGGATTTTGAGGGAAAAAAGGAATCTTTATAAGATGTACATAAAGGATAACAATGAGAACACTAAGGCTGAATACTGTAAAATGTGGGCTGTGGTCAAAAAAGAGCTGAGGAATTCTAGAAAACTGTATGAAAGACAAATTGCAGAGGGGGCAAAAACTAACCCGAAGCGCTTCTTTCAACACTGTAGCAGAAAAAGGAAGGTTAAAGAGCAGGTTAAGGGGTTTATTCTCCCATTAGTGCGTAAGTCCTTTTTTACGCGATTTGAGTTAAGGGCTTTTGAGTTACGCGTATTCTCCTCTACGCGCTTCGATCACGCCCACAATGCTTAACTTCAGAATGTAGGCGGCCTTATGAAAGAGGTGTGACTGATCCATAAGAGAGGCAGACTCTGTACAAAGCTCATTGATTATGGCTGTCAGGAAAACATGGAAAAAGGATTTTCTGATTAACCATGAAAATGCATTTGTGGTCCATGAAAACGCAAACCAGACTTTAAATTTGAATATCGTCGGCCTGCTGATAAAACCTCGCATCTCCAAACTGATAAGAAACGAAAACTCGTATGTCCACTATTCTTACATGCAAAATTAAACATTTTTTATTTTAAACTATATTTATCCATTTGTATTTATTTTTTATTTTCCTGTGAAGTTTGTCATTTTGAAGATGCGAGGTTTTAAATGCTGCTGTAATAGTCGGCCTATGTATGTCTGTACCAATTACAAAAAGTAATTCACACATCTCTTTTTTTGTCGACTGCGCGAAGCGGGGATATAGCATTGGGCTCCGTTCGTCTGTACAGAAACATAATATCCCAAGCCGCCTCAATTTTGCCATGTTAGTGGCAAAAACTTGTTATTTCTTACTCCAGCAACCATGGCATTAAAGCTATGCAAACAAACAAATTGCCGCGATAATGAAATAATAAATAAAGAATTTAGCGCTTCTCAACCAGCGCAATCAGATCACTGAAAATGTGCCCCTCCTACACCAGCCTGTTTGTTCCGTGGAAGACAGGGAAGAAGACAAAGGGAACATTCTAGTCACACAAAAAAAGACAATCAAAGACAGTTTATATGATCTCATTTAGAAATTGCGCACTTGAAATCTCAAACTACCCCGATGTCAGATTTGCAACTAAAGGACATGGAAACACTTTAACAAGGATTCTTACCCCACACGCGGTCATCTCCCCGGCCTGAAACCGCCTCAGCAATGACGGAATTCCATATCCATAGCCTATCATATTCTATTTGATTTGAGCGACACATTCACTTGAACTTGTGCCTTATACTTTATTTTAATCAACTATCCCATTTACTGATAATGATTCTTCCCATATCGTTTCTTCTTTATAGGTTAAAATTGATTAACAAATGGGTACTGCTTTGATATTGGCCAGGGTCAATCTAGAGTAGCCTATTTAATAATATCTTTATTCACACATTAAAATACACAGTATTATCAATGGTAAAAAAAAATTACAAAGACACAAGTTAGTTAATACAGATATTCTCAATTAGAAAATCAATCTCCTCACTCGTGAGAATATCACAACTTTTTAGATTATCACGAATATATCGGGCAGTCGCATTTGTTAATAGAACATGAAGACAGTGATGGTGACGTCGAAAACCAAACTTCACAGATGTTGGTGTTGTATGGCAGCAGGGCACTGAAGGCTGATCCGGGGAATTAAGCTGTGAATCGTTCTGGATGTGGCTTCGGTGGGGAGATGTAAGCGCAGTATCCCCGATTGAAAGCATAAATGGAGAGATCTGCGGGGCGCTGTAAAAGCCAGGCTCTCTGCACACCGGAGAAGTGTACAGGCAACAGGTGGTGGGCAACCATCATCCCCTGTGCATCTCACTGCTCTGAGGAGGAGGTGGCATCCACTCTTTCTGCAGTGGAAGTGCATGGAGAAGAACTTGGAGCATCAACAAACTGCATCAGACACTTTGACACAGACGCCTGTGATATGTGTATGACATCACCAGCCACTCTCTGGAACGACCCAGATCCCTGGAGCGACAGCGCAGTTGTGACGTTGATGACCACGGGTATGTTTTGTGGATAATTGCTGTGGCTGGATAGCTGTTCATCCAGAAGTCGGCAAAGATAGATGATTGCCTCATGCACGGTCCAGACGAAAGCGCTGGATGCACTCAATGTTTGTTAGTCCCAGGATGTCCAAACAAAACCGATATATGCGTGTTCGTCTTCGAGCTCGTCGCGCTCCTCTTACTCTTTCCCAATCACGCAAGAGTGCAAGCGAATGCAGGACTGGCATTTTGGTTTGAGATTTTGAGGGCATGGTAGAATGATGGTCTTATGTATACTCGTATTAATTAATTGTTTTGCGTTTGTAATTGAACTGATTGGAGAATGCGTAATATCATGTGATGATTTCATTTGATAAATTATTATGGCTCTGAGAAATGTAGTTTAGAAATAAGGAAGAACAATGGAATATTAAATGTCTCAACCTTTAATTTAATTTTAATTAACATGGTAATGTGAAAATTCAGCCTATAACCGACATCAAACGCAATATTCCATTTCACCTTATGTTGGCACTTGACCTTAATACAGCCCTCAAAAGCGCGTAAGCCAGGGGGAGAATACGCGTAAGTGTTATTTGCCTGAGAAACGCCCGGAAACACCCCGATTTTGGCCTTGCTCCGCCCCAAGTGCGTAAGTGCCTTCGGGGCGCGTAATGCACAGACTTAAGTCAAGGGGAGAATACGCGCTTTTTCCGACTTACGCGCATGGGAGAATAGACCCCTGAGTGCATAAAGAATAAAAACGGGTCGCTGCTATATGATAACAAGCATATTGTGGATGCCTTAAACAGTTACTTTGTTCAGAATCTTACCTCAGAGGGGGTCTTCATTTGGCCAAAGGGCACGTCAAATGCTCAAGATTATTCAGTGGAAAGGTTTGGGATAACAAAGTATTAGACAAGTGGCATAAACTAAAGGCAGGTAAGGCGGCGGGTCCTGATGGCTTATATCCTAGAGTGCTCAGGGAAGTTGGTGAGATCATTTTTAAGCTGCTATCCGCCATCTTCAGACTGTCTTTAGAAACTGGAGAAATACCAAATGATTGGAAACAGGGTGATATAATACCAATATATAAGAAAGGGGACCATACCGAGCCAGGAAACTACAGGCCCGTCAGTTTAACTTGCATTGCGTGCAAAATATTGGAATCTATCATAACAGATGAGCGGGACTTATTTCTTGAATGTAACAGTATCTTGAGGGATAGCCAACATGGTTTTCAGAAGGGAAGGTCATGCCTTACAAACCTTCTGGAATTTTTTGAAGAGGCCACCAGGACTTATGACCAGAGCAGGGCTTATGACATCAAATACTTGGATTTTCAGAAAGCATTCGATACAGTACCGCAAAAGAGACAAATTTTTTTAAATGAGCTCCATTTGAGTTACTGGAGGTATTCTGTAGTGGATTCAAAACTCGTTACAGGACAGAACACAAAGATTGGTGGTCAGTGGTATCTCATCTGAGCTAGGTATGGTGAAGAGTGGTGTCCCCCAGGGATCGGTGTTGGGGCCCCTGCTGTTCCTCATCTACATTAATGACCTTGATAGGAATATTGAGAGCAGATTGGTTAAATTTGCAGATAATACTAAATGGGGGAGTTTAGCAAATAGTTTAGGGTCCACTAAAGTGATTCAGGACGACTTGGATAGAATCCAGAATTGGGCAGAAATGTGGCAAATGAAATTTAATCTAGCAAAATGTAAAGTTGTACATGTAGGTAATAAAAACATTAGACGGGATTACTTCATGGGAGGTTTGAAACTGGAATGTGCTGCACACAAGAAAGATCTGGGAGTGATTGTTGATCAAACCCTCGCAGGCTCTAGCCATTGTGCCGTAGCAGCTAAAAAAGCTTATCGGATGCTAGGATACATTGCCAAAAGTATTGAGTACAAATCTAATGAAGTGATGCTTCTTTTGTACAACACGTAGGTTAGACCTCACCTGGAGTGTTGTGTACAGTTCTGGGGACCATACTTCAAGAAAGATATAGAGGCCCTAGAGAAAGTTCAGAGAAGAGCCACTAAGCTTATTCCAGGTATAAAAGATGAAAGCTATGAGAAGAGGCTGATGATCCTTAATCTCTTTAGTCTTCGGAAAAGGAGACTCAGGGGTGATTTGATTGAGGTCTTTAAATATGTTAAAGGGATTAACAAAGTGAATTATGTGGGATTCCTTCGACCAAGTGTTGTGAGTAGAACTCAGGGTCACTAATGGAAGTTGACTAAAGGTAAATTTAGCCCAGATATTCAGAAATATTTCTTCACCCAAAGAGTAATTTCAATGGGGAATAGCTTGCCTGACCATATTGTTGAGGCAGAGACCAAGAGCAGGCTTGACTTAAAGCTAGATACAATTGAGTCATTTAGTATCTGAAGGGAAATATTCACAATAGTATAAAGAAACTGGCAAGCTTAGTTGGGCTGAAAAGCCTGTTCTTGCCATTCATGTTATGTTATGTTATGTTAAAAAGCTCTCAGCACTTGCCCTGTTCTAGTCTCCGCCTCTTGTCTCTCCCTAATCTCTTCTGCAGCATTTCTGTGGAATCTCCACATCTGATCACGCTGTCCTTTCTCTCATTATCTATGCACATTAGAACTCCTTGACCAGGGCCGTATGTTTGTCTATAGGAATGTCTCGTGCTCCCTGTCCGCGTTTTGGCTTTTGCCTGTTTCATGTGATTACATTACAGGTTCTTAGCAGACGCTCTTATCCAGAGCGAGGTACAAAAGTGCACAAGAACAGTAAAAAAAGTGCAGACCTCCTAGGAGACAAGTACAAGTGCAAACAGTCAGTGACAGAACACGTTCCATTGTTAAAGTGCAGAGTCAAGTGTAAGAAAAGGGCAATAAAATAAAATAAGTGCAATAAAAGGGCAACAGGTCACGTGTAACAAAGGGGCAGGAAAATCAAGTCAACTGACAAAATAGGGTGCAAAAAAAAAAAAAAAAAAGATTAGGTTCTCCCTCTTGTTCCACCCCCTGTAATTAGTCTCATTTCCAGCACCTGTGTTCGGTGTAGCATGTGATTTCCCCGGAGTGTATATTAGGAGTCTTTTCACAGTACTTCCTTGTGTAATGTGAATATAGGCCACTAGATGGCAGTATTTACCTTTTTTTGTTAAGCTCAGACTGGAGTCATGTTTAGACATGTCCTGGACATGTCTGGGGCAAGTCTCAGAAAATTAAAAAAAAGAGGTCTAAATGTGGGTGGGGTCTGCAAAAGAGTATATAAGGAAAAGAATTGAGACAGTAAAGTAGTAGGAGAAATTGCAAGAAGATGACCAGACCTGCCATTCTGTTCAAGACCTGTGACGTTTCTTTTGTGGATTTCTTTGCCTGTGTTTGAGCATTTTCTTCATCCAGGACATCACCAAGCCACCCCACCAAAAAGGGACTGTAATTATTTCTGTTTTTTCTTATTTATCAATCTTGGTCTTTAGTTGTAGGTTGTTATTAGTCTTTGTCTTTGTTAAAAATTAAATGTGTTTTAGTTGTTAAAACTGTGTTTGTCATCCCTTGCTGTTGCTGTTGTGTTATAAATGTAATAACAAATTGGGGCCATCACAAATTGGGGGCTCAAGGTCCGGGATAGACCATTGTGTGAGTAATTTATTGAAAATCTAACATTCCAAATTGTGAAATTGTTTTTGTGAATTTTCCTAGATATATATTGACAACAGCAATGGATGATTTCTTGGCATCACCAACCGTAGGGGTTTTGAAGTCTTTTAAAAAGACAGAACTGCTAGAAATTTGCAGACAGTTGGAGCTGACAGAGGTAAAACCAGCCATGCGAAAAGCAAGACTGGCTAGAGAGATAGTTGAATATTACATTGATGAAAATGTGTTTGCACCAGGAGATCTGGAACAGTTTCCAGTGGAAAATCCAAATATAGAAATGGAACTTAAATTAAAAATGATAGAGATTGAAAGGGAAGAAAAAGAAAAACAAAGGCAGTTTGAGTTGGAAAAATTAGCAAGAGAAGAGAAAAAAGAAAGAGAGGAAAAAGAGAAAGAAAGGGAGGAAAAAGAGAAAGAAAGGGAGGAAAGAGAAAAAGAAAGGGAGGAAAAAGAGAAACAAAGAGAATTTGAGAGGGAAGAAAAAGAAAAACAAAGAGAATTTGAGTTAGAAAAATTTGCAAGACAGAGAGATTTTGAATTAGAGAAATTCGATAGAGAAGAAAGACTCCAAATGGAGCAACTAAAAATAAAAATTCAAACTGAAAATAAATTTCGGGCTAGCCAGGAGGTAAAACTGGTGCCTCCATTTTCGGAAAAGGATGTTGACAACTATTTCCAGTGTTTTGAAAAGGTAGCAAAGAGTTGCCAGTGGCCAAAGGAACACTGGCCTCTGATGTTGCAAACTGTCCTCAAGGGTAAAGCTCAACAAGCCTATTCGGCTTTGTCTGCAGATGATTCCTCTGATTATGAGGTTGTCAAAAAGGTTATTTTGAGAGCTTATGAGTTGGTTCCAGAGGCTTACCGACAGAAATTCAGAGGTCTGAAGAAATCTGAAAATCAGACTTATGTTGAATTTGCTAATAAAAAGCAGGTTTGCTTTGAGCGCTGGTGTACTTCTATGGAGGTCAAGGATGATTTTAACTCACTAAAAGAGATGGTGTTAGTTGAAGAATTCAAGAACTGTGTTAAAGATGATGTTAAGACCTACCTTAATGAGAAGCAAGCACTGAATTTGCAATCAGCTGCCAAATTTGCAGATGAATATGTTCTCACACATAAGTCCAAATTTCAGTCTAGCAGTAATAATAGATGGTCCCAATTTCAGAAAAAGGGTTATGGTGATACCCAAGATTCCTCACCCAAAGACAAAGACAAATCTGGTGATGGTGCTCAGAAATCCAGTAACAGGTCTGATCAAAGTGTGAAAGCTGACAGTGACAAAAGTGGTCTAGTTTGCAGTTATTGCAAGAAATCTGGTCATGTTACAACTAACTGTTGGTTCCTTAAAGCTAAGAAAGAAAAAGAAAAGGATACCAAACCAAATGCCTTTGTGAAAACAAGGTTAGAAACCCCTGTAGTAGATAACCGATCTGCTAAATTGCCTGCTTCTTGTGGGGCTAAAAAGCCTAATACAGCTGACTTTGTGAGGGAGGAATTTCTTCCATTTGTGTCAGAGGGATTTGTGGCTCTGAATGAGCATACTACTCCTGTCCCCATATATATCCTAAGGGATACCGGAGCTTCTCAGTCACTTTTGTTGATGGACTCCTTGGAGTTACGTGATGAGACCGCTTCAGGGGATTTCATACTTGTACAAGGTATTGAAGGGAGGACTGTATCTGTACCTCTGCGCTCTATATTCTTGAAGTCAGATTTAGTTACAGGACAGGTAAAGGTGGGACTTATGCCAAGTCTACCTATAAAGGGTGTTTCTCTGTTGCTAGGCAATGACCTGGCTGGGGGCAAAGTAGTTCCCCCTGTACATCTTACTTCACAGCCGAGCACTGAAGATGGGGATGAGGACCCATCTCTGTATCCTTCTTGCGCAGTGACTCGTGCTATGGCCAAGAAGGCTCAAGAAGAAGATGTTGTGGTGCAGTCCAGTACATTGAATAGTCAGGACTCAGGTGGTTCGCCTCATGACTCTGATTGGCCTACTATGGTTTCTCCGTTTGAGGACTTATCAGATACTTTTATCAGTTCTCTATTCAGCCAGCCGGATGGGTCTGGTGATTCTGATGTGTCTGGAGACTTGTCTCTGTCCAGAAAGCGGTTGATTGAGGAGCAAACTAATGATCCTGAAATTTGTGTACTAAAGAGGAGAGCCCTTCCTGATAAAGAAATAGACGCAGTTCCAGTTGGGTATTATCTCAAGGATGGTGTGTTGATGCGGAAGTGGCGCCCTCCTGATATCCCTGCCAATGCAGATTGGGCAGTGGTCAGGCAAATTGTTGTTCCGAAGGTCTATAGGAATGAGATCTTAACAATGGCTCATAGTTTACCTTTAGGAGGTCATCTTGGTGTTAACAAGACTGTTGATAAGATCATGAAACACTTCTTTTGGCCTGGGCTTCGGAAAGACGTTTCCAACTTTTGCAAAACCTGTCACACTTGTCAGGTAGTTGGAAAACACCAGTTAGACCCACCTGTAGCTCCATTGCAGCCTATCCCAGCATTTGGGGAGCCATTCTCTAGGGTCATTGTTGATTGCGTTGGTCCATTACCCAAGACTAGATCTGGAAATCAGTACTTGTTGACAATCATGTGTGCATCTACCAGATTCCCCGAAGCCATACCTCTACGTAACATCAAGGCAACTGCAATCTCGAAGGCTTTGATAAAGTTCTTCACGTTGTTTGGCCTTCCCAGGGAAATTCAGTCAGACCAAGGTAGCAATTTCACTTCAGGATTGTTTCAGCAGGTTGTGTATGAACTAGGTGCAAAGCAGATTCTTTCTAGTGCCTATCATCCAGAAAGTCAGGGTGCCTTAGAGCGGTTTCATTCCACTCTCAAGACAATGATGAGGACTTATTGTTATGACCATGAGAAAGACTGGGATGAAGGTGTTCATTTGCTGTTGTTTGCAGCTAGAGAAGCAGTGCAGGAGTCTACTGGATTCAGTCCATTTGAGCTAGTGTTTGGTCATGAAGTGAGAGGACCTTTGCTATTATTGAGTGAACAATGGCAAGAGAAAGAGCCGCATATCAGTCTGTTAGACTATGTTAGCAAGTTCAAGGAAAGATTGCGTGCAGCATGTGACCTTGCCAAAGGGAACTTGAAATCAAGTCAGAGAAAAATGAAAACTTGGTATGATCATAAGGCTAGAAGCCGTGAGTTTAAACCAGGAGAAAAGGTCCTTGTGTTGTTTCCCTTGCAGTCAAATCCATTGCAGGCTAGATTTCATGGTCCTTATGAAATTCTGACAAAACTCAATGATCTCAATTACATTGTGAAGACTCCAGATAGGAGAAAACCAAAACAATTGTGTCATATTAACATGCTAAAGCCTTATCATGACAGAAATGCTAGGGTTGCAGCTGTCACTTCAGATTCTCCAATGGTCGAAACGTGTGAAGATGAGGGGGAGTTTCAAGATGATGAACCAAGAATTAAAGCTGAAGTTCTTTCATGTAAATTGTCAAACACTGAAGCGTTGCAAAATCTTGATGTAAAACTCCAGCACTTAGAACCCTCACAGAGAGATCAGTTTGAAAGGTTGATCAAGAAATATGAGGATTTGTTTCCTGATGTTCCAAAGAGAGTTACTATAGCCTCTCATGATGTAGATGTTGGTGATGCCAAACCAATAAAACAGCATCCATACCGGATGAATCCTGAAAAGAGAAAGATTGCTGAGAAAGAGGTTGAGTACATGTTAAAACATGATATTATCAGACCCTCCAACTCCGATTGGAGTTCACCCTGTGTGCTAGTTCCAAAACCTGATGGAAGTACTAGATTCTGTACAGATTATCGCAAAGTCAATGCTGTAACTAGAACTGATGTGTTTCCAATACCTAGGATTGATGATTGTATTGATAGTGTAGGGCAAGCAAAGTTTCTGACCAAGATTGATTTATTGAAGGGTTATTGGTGTGTGCCTTTAACTGAGAGGGCCAAGAGCATCTCTGCTTTTGCCACACCATCTGGATTGTACCAGTATGAAGTCCTACCCTTTGGCATGAAAAATGCCCCAGCCACGTTCCAAAGGATGATACAGTCTACAATCGCCGGATTGCCACACACGGGTGCGTACATCGATGACCTGATCACATGGAGTGACTCCTGGGAAGAACATCTAAAAGATGTAGAGACGTTGTTCCAGCGCCTGACCCAGGCTAACCTGACTGTTAACCTGAGCAAGAGTGACTTTGGTTGTGCTACTGTCACCTATCTTGGCTACGTCATAGGCCAGGGTAAGGTGGCACCTATAGATGCTAAAGTCCAAGCCATCATGGACTTTCCAGTTCCTGACAACAAAAAAGCTTTGCGCCGCTTCCTTGGAATGATCGGGTACTACCGCAAGTTCTGCAAGAACTTTGCTGAGATTGCTCTCAGTCTAACTAACCAACTGAAGAAAGGCGTAAAGTTCACCTGGGATGATGCATGCCAGAGAGCCTTCGATCACCTGAAGTCTCTGCTGTGTCACTTCCCCGTGCTCAAATCTCCTGACTTCAACAAACCGCTCTCCATCGCGGTCGATGCTAGCGACCAAGCTTGTGGATCTGTGCTCCTACAGAGAAGTGACTCTGATGACATTGAGCATCCCATGGCATACTTCTCCAGGAAGTTCAATCGCCACCAAAGGAACTATTCCACAATAGAGAAGGAACTGTTGGCTCTGGTCCTTTCTTTACAACACTTTGAGGTTTATGTTTGTACAGGACAAAAGCCAATGATTGTGTACACTGACCACAATCCGTTAATGTTTTTGAGTAAGATGAAAAACAAGAATCGGAGATTGTTGAATTGGAGTTTGATTTTACAGGAGTTTGACTTGGAAATTAAGCATGTGAAGGGTACAGACAATGTAATTGCTGATTGCTTATCCCGTGTTTGAATGTGTATATATATATATCATGTGTTTGAATATTGTATGATATGTATATATAGACAAGTGTTCACTTAACCATTTTGTATTGAAAAGAAAAATTTTGCCTTTATTTGTCAAAATTTTTCCCTTTTGGAATGGAGGTGTAATGTGAATATAGGCCACTAGATGGCAGTATTTACCTTTTTTTGTTAAGCTCAGACTGGAGTCATGTTTAGACATGTCCTGGACATGTCTGGGGCAAGTCTCAGAAAATTTAAAAAAAGAGGTCTAAATGTGGGTGGGGTCTGCAAAAGAGTATATAAGGAAAAGAATTGAGACAGTAAAGTTGTAGGAGAAATTGCAAGAAGATGACCAGACCTGCCATTCTGTTCAAGACCTGTGACGTTTCTTTTGTGGATTTCTTTGCCTGTGTTTGAGCATTTTCTTCATCCAGGACATCACCAAGCCACCCCACCAAAAAGGGACTGTAATTATTTCTGTTTTTTCTTATTTATCAATCTTGGTCTTTAGTTGTAGGTTGTTATTAGTCTTTGTCTTTGTTAAAAATTAAATGTGTTTTAGTTGTTAAAACTGTGTTTGTCATCCCTTGCTGTTGCTGTTGTGTTATAAATGTAATAACAAATTGGGGCCATCACACTTGTCAGATTCCTCAGTCTTCTTGCGCCACGCTTCTCTCGCCTTGATTGCTTAGTGATACTTTTCTGACTGGACCGGTGACTTTTCGACTTTTGGCTTTGTGATTTTGGATTTACCGTTGCATCTGTGTTTGTCGACCCTTTTTCTGCCCGACCTCGAGATCTGTCATTGCTGCCCTGGTTACGGTTTGGATTATGGCCGTTGGATTTTGGCTTTGCTTCTCTGATATACCTGTACCTGTGAACCAGACCCATTTCTGTCCGACAATTTTTGTCTCTCCATATTTGCGGTGATGCCCTGCTTCATGCATGCTGCTGCTGGACCTGCACTTGTAACTGATGCCACAGACTTACTTTTCAGGTGGTTCAGGCCAGGGCTTTACTGTAAAGTGCATTGTGGCAATATTTGTGAAATGTGCTATTCTGATGAAATTTGATGGGAGATTTCTCATGTATTGATTTCAAAAGAATAGACAACATGGCTGTTGTCTCGCACATAGTTGCACCATTGGATATTGGTTGTCATCAACCTAACACATCAAGGATTTATTTATTGCTCAAAATTAATTAGTAAGCTGTGATTGAATGGTTTAATTGTTCCGATTTATTGCATGTTAAATAAAAAAAACATTCTCATTCCATTCACTATCATTCCCTTCTGGGTCGTGTGTCCCATAGAACATCTCTCCATGCACATAAGCAGGGCACAAAGCTGCATTGGTATGTACCATGCTGACTCATTCATCACTACACAGACCACTTTATAACAAATGGGAGCTAGCATACTTCACTTTCAAATGAAAGTGTGGCAGCCACCGGGCTGTCACTACACAAAGCATATGTCATGTAGTGTATTTCTCTTGAATTGGGCTCAAGTGAAATTGAGCAAGCCACAGGGCTGTCACTACTCATTGTGTACTTCAAGGAGTTTATTTGTCTTGAATCAGCTTCCAGGAAATTTTGCCGGCCACCGAGCTGTCACTTCACTTAGTATACTTCATATATTGCCTTGAATTGGCTTTTACAGAGGTGGTGCTAGCTGCTCCGCTGTCATTGTGTGGGATATTTTGTATTGTATATTTCTCTTGAATTGGCTTCAAGAGAAATTGTGCTTACCACTGGGCTATGGATGTATGCCTGTATGCCTCCAATAAATCTCTTTTTTGTCTAAGTGATCCTATCAGAAATAATATATGTGATTTGTTTTTGTGACTGAATGTTGCAATAACTGACAGTTCTAGGAGTCAGTAAAGAACATAGATAAAGAAGCTGGTTGTGTATAATTGGCTTAAAAGGAAAAATCTTGTTGTGCTTCATTTAATGATTGTATAAGGAAGGCAAACCAACTGTCTTGGTACAAACTGAGGTGATGAGTGCAAAAACCCAAATTAGAGATAAATTGTAACAGTTTAGTACACTGAATCTAACATTTTCAAAGATGTATTATCATGCATATGTAAAACATTATTATGATCAAGTACCAATAAGAAATGTCACTTGAATTCATTTTTTCCTTACACTAACAGAAAGCCAGCACTTATTTCTAAAACAGAGACATAACTTCACTTATGTGTTTTTTTTTCCGAAGACACATTATGTGATGTTTTAAGGACAAATTGTCCTCTAATAAAAGTTGAGACACATTTTAGTCTCTTATTAGCTCGCCAGGGCGAGTAACGTCCGGAGAGCTATTGTCGTACCCCCGGCGTCCGCGTCCGTCCGCGTGCAGAAAAACTTAAACCTTGCCCCGGCGGGCTTTGCTGTCTTTCTGACAACTCTTGTTATTTAAAGTTACTATCTGATATTTGCCAGTATCTGCTTTCTTTGACCTTGAGAAGAATATCATTTATTTTTTTCAACGTTTAGTACAAGTTTTAATTGACTACGACTTTTCTGAGCAACACTGAAAGCAGATTCCAGTTTCTTAATAAAACTGACTTAAGATGGGGCAGAAGTATACAAAATGGTGTCATCCCCATACAAATGAAATTTTGAATCAGTCACATGTTGATATAAATTGTCAATAAAATAGGACCCAATATGAACCCTCGTGGGATATCATTTTGTACTTTAAAAAGTTAGCTGAATTCTAAAAAAAATCACAAACTGACTGGAAGGCTTAGTTGGGTATAAAGCAGGAGAATCCAGCAATAATAATAATTTAAAAATATAAATATAAAAAATTCTACAGATTAACAACAAATCAGTAACCGTACTGAAATCAGAATGAAAGCATATAGACAGAACATTCACAAAAGCAGTGAGTCATCAATGATTATTCCCAGGTGTTATGAGACAATCAATTAAAGGCGATAAAACCACAAAAACATCTGCAGACTGCTGGGACAGGGGAGGAACTAATTAAGGCTCAAAGGTTGTGATAGAGATGTGTATCTGTAATTAAGTAATTCCTGATTGCCTCCGCATGAAGTGATGGGGCTGCTGATAAAATAGTGTTTTATACTCAATTTTTTTTGGTTTAGTTTTATCCACACAAATCCAGATTTACTGAAAACTGCCACTTTAGTGAATGTATGATGCTTTGTCATTGTCCAAAATCTCAAATGCATTTTCTCCAAATTATCGAGTTATCAGCACTGTTGATGTCTGTCACTGCTGGGACCAAGGTAGCACGATAATAATATTGAGCGAATCTGATGCGTGATCAGGAAGACACCAAACGCGAGGTGGAAGGGAAAGGGAATTTATTTAAACAAAAGCAAACCGGCACGAGGGCCAACAAAAATCTTGGTTGCAAAAAAGGGTTGCAAAATACAAACTAAAGAGAGCTTCACAGAGCTAATAACAAAGGGTCAAAAACGACAAAAACAAAAGCCACTGGAAACTCCAGGGAGATAACCATGAACAGAAATAAGACTAATGATGTTAATAACAAGGCTATATACAATGCTGATAAGAACTATGGCTCAGGAAAGCATGGGACTAGGACAAGACTTGGAACTTGAGACTCTTTCTGCCAGCCAACTTCCACCGCATCCAGATAAAGGCTAAGAAATCAAGACATGAGGGGCAACACCTGGAGAAGGAGAACAAGAGGCAGGGCAAGATCATGACATGGACAGAGATTGGATGACAAGACTTGCTCATTAAGAGAATGAGCGGCTCAGCTTAAGTACCAATTAAGTATGCAGTTTGGAAGCAAGCATGAATGTTTCTAGAACAGAAAAGCACCGCAAAACTTGATATAGTAAAGCAGGAATCATGACAATAAACTCCCTGTCTAAATTAGTAGTATTAGTAATGTGCCTGTCTAAGAATTACACCACCCAGTGAATGTTAGTAAATGTTAGTAACTTAAAAACAGTTAATTGCCAATTAAGCTTAGACAACCCCGAATCAGCACAGCACGGAAGGAAGGGGAAATACCAAAGTCAACCAGAGCTCTGAAAAGTGCAACAACGAAGGCACGAGGCGGAACGCAGACAAGCGGTGGAGTGGCTGGGCAGACCTGTAAAAAACAGAAACATGGAAAAGTAAAAACATGGACATGGAATGTGAAACATGAAATGTGTAATCCTAATACAAGAAACTGTTAAAACTGTGACATGAACTATGGCTATGAACTATGAACTATGGAACATGAATCTGTTAAAACCATAAATGCTGTCCTGGCCAAAGGCCAGGACCCCAGAACACAACAGAATCTGAGTATTGAATGATAGATGCACATGTTTATATTCACATATATCTTGTAGTACGAGCATATGCAGCATGCTGTGTTATTGTATATATACACTATATTCTGAAATTAGATTTACCAGTAAAATATTAGATATTTGTTGTTCATTTAACACCTCACACCGTGGCATCACATGCACTCTGTTGGGTGTTATATTACCACCCAGTATTTACTTTTCTTTGTACAGCAAAACACTAGTTTAAATACATTTCAAATTTTTTGTTGTCACAAACTTCTCAGCACAACTGGTGCCAGTGTCATCTCACAGATAAAACCTGTAGCAGAGCTGCATTCGGGCGATGCTGGGCCAGCTGTCAGCCTCTTGAGTGCCGTATTGACAGTCTTGAACATTATTGCATTCATTTACTGTCATTCTGAAAAATCCCAAACTGAAAGCCCATCAGAAACACTCCTCTCAGTGGCTGCAGTGCCTATATGCCCAGTAACTACCTGGCCATTTTTCCGTCAATGTGAAATATAATTTAATCAAATAAGTGCAAAACAATGACGAATCATTAATTCTCCTGGTGTAAATTAATGAATGCTTGCCTCTGATTCATTCTGCCAGAACTTGATCAATAAGACACCTGTGGACAATTATGCATCTGTGGTACCATTTCTTAAATATATGTCTATATTTATTCTAAGGATTAAAACTTCACCAGATCAACAGATGGCACAGATGTTAATGAATAACCAAAATACATGAGTAGAATAAAAACAAATGAACAAGCAATTTCTAAATGAAATAACAGCTGTAGCAAAGCACAGTGAGCAACATGCAATCCTGAGATCTGAAGAGGGGCATTGCATCTGAAGCAAAAAGGGGGGAAATTCTATATTTTGCTTTTGTAGTGGATGAAACGCAGTGAAACGGAAATAAAGCGACGTTCCTGCTATGACATGTGACATAATTGGGGCAGCTGGTCTGCCTTGACATGGTTACCATGGAAATGGAGTAGGCCTCCAAGAGCGCAGCGACTGCTTTGTGGGAGGTGTGAATATGTCACCAGGTACGCTGCTCCTGCACCTCTCTCCAGTGCATCCAGAATCCCGTCCCAAACCCAGTCAGAGAGCACAGAGCCCTGCAGCAGAAGTAATAATGGCGGTATGACGCCAGTCACTGCCAGAAGCAGAGATCATTCTGTTCCAGAGCCAGATTTGTCCCAGAAGGCAAATGGGCCACAGTGTGGTCATGTCAGCAGGGCCGCATTCCCACTGGGGGCAGAGTCCAAGGGGAGAAATATGCATGGCAGCCTCAAACAGCATTAGGAGGCGCTCTTGTAAATGAGATGGCGCATGAGGACCCCACTTCGTGCCTGGAGACCATCTGTGTCCCCTTAGGAGGGGTCCAGGTCATGTGCTCAAAAGCAATTAAAGGCCAAATGACTAATTGCTCATCACTGCTTGTTCCAAATGAAGATTTTGTTTCCAAAATGCAAAAAGTGCCAAAATGAGGAGAAAGAGATAATACCAGAGATAATAGAGCGATTGCCCTGTGCGTCTTACACATGGTGCCAGAATCTGTTTTTAGAAATTCATACCATAAGGTGTTTTTTTTTAATGATCAAAGTTTGTTTTTTTTTTTCTATAAAATGGCACCAACATAGAAAAGATTTACTCAAAATGAGTAAAATGGATATATATCTCTTGACATATTCCAAAGGCCATTTGGAATTTTATTTTTGAAATAATGTCTTATGAACCACAAGGCTCCGTCTTCACTGTTCAAGTGAATTGTAATTAATCTGACACAATTGCACCAATGTAATTTGCTGTAGCTGAATGTTAAGTGAATTACATTCACTGTCTCTTCCATATACATTTTATGTAATTTTGAGAAAACTCTTAGACCGAGTCCAAAATTCTCCATTTATCAGTAAAACTTATTTCCAGTCTATTGGATTGGCATATTTCTCCAGATCTTATCATTTCACTGATTAGTAATTATGCAATGAATGTGAGGACAAGAGCTGTTAAAAATGTTGATACGAGTCCATTTTGAAATTTTTGGAGCTCATCATAAATAGTGTTGCTGTGATTCTGATGCTCCCATTGACGACAATCATTGATGAATCAAAGTTCCACAATGTAAATGCTATTCCAGACCACTGGTTTCCTTGACAACAGCGCTCATACGTCCTCTGACAGCATTATAACAGTCGGGGGGGTGACTGACTCACAGTCCTGCAAAGAAAGATCTATACAGTGATTTTGAGGAGCATTTCATAGTGCAATGACATAGGGCAATGTATTCATAAGCAGTCGTTTTGGACTTATTATTGTCTTTCAAAGCCATGGGTTTTACAAAAAAGAATAATAATGGTAAAAATAATAAGCATACCTTTGGCATTTGGATATTGCAAATCAAATTTAATGTATTTGAGCAGATCATCAAGAAATAGGGACAAAGCTCGCTACAGTTCATCAAAAGTCAAAGTGCTCAAAGCGTTTTGTGATTTATTGAATAAATTTAATCAAGGGATTTACAT